>VMDO01023371.1:5141-31444 GCA_007922755.1 Pedetes capensis | reverse complement strand
ACTGTTTTTGATGTCTCTCGGCTTCTGTCACTCACAAATCAAACGCTCCTGGTTCCTACATCTTTAGCTACTGAGATGAACACTGAGGAGCTGAGAGCCATGGCCGTCCCCCCAAATCAGCACTGTCACTGATGCCCCCATTTCATCTCAGCCCTGGCCCCTGTGCTCAGGTGTCCGCTCACCCTCAATGATTCTCTCCTGCTCTGGCCACTCCTCTCGGGGATCCGGGTGCCAGCCCCAGACTTCCTTCAGCCCAGTCCCTGTCCTGCCCAACTCATCCCAAAGTCTTGCCACTTGCTTGCTATTACAGATTGATATTGGCCACCTTTTGCCTTCTTCCTGTCATCATCTCAATCCAGCCATCATCCCTCTCACGCTGTAAGTCTTTTCTTTCCAACTTACTGCCACTTCAGAAAATAACAAAGCTTCCGCTGCAATAATCCAAGATAGCAGAGGGGAGAAAACAGTGAGGTCACTTCAGGAACTGGTGTGATATGCCTACAATGTCACCGAAATATTTTCTTACCAATGTAATTACAGACAAATTATATGACATGAGGAATCAACATGGGGGTCTGTTAGTTTTAGATGTGGTCCATAATAAGCTTTGGAAACCACAACTCAGAGAGTGTCATAATCTGTTTTTAAAACCTCAGTCCTGTGTTGGCTTTTGCCACTGAGATAAACAACTGAAGGAAGGAAATGGGGTTTTTGGCTCACAGTTTTAGAGGGTTTGGTCCATGGTCCACTGGCTCCATTGCTTTTAGGCCTGGGACAAGGCAGAAACATGGTGGAAGGGCCTGGAGGAGGAAAGCTGCTCACCTTACAGCGGCCTGGAAGCAGAGAGAGGAAGCGTCCAGGGGTGAGATAAACCCTTCAAAGGCAGCCCCAGTGACCTATTCCCAACCAGGCCCCACCCTGATAGTCCATCCAGCTATGAACTAACTCATCAGTGGGTTAATTCAGATGAAGGCAATGCCTCAGGATCTAGTCACTCTCAGTACTGCCACCTGCTGGGGACCAGGCCTTCAACACATGAGCCTCCTGGGGGGACCCTTCACATCCAAACCACAGCAGGGTCTTCTGTGTCCCCTTAGCATCTGGACCAGAAATCCTGGTCCTAACATAACCCACAGGCCTGCATTTCTGGCTGCTGCCCATCCACCACTCCATCTGACTTTGCTCCACTCCCATCCTATCCCGCCATTCTCCACCAACTCTTCCGCCCTCTCTGCTTCCCTGCTGAACCACATTTGGCGGCCTCCTGTGGGGTGCCTGTCCTCCCAGCACTGCCCTGGCGGATCCCTGCTCTTCCCTGGCTCTCCGCTTCAACATGACTTCAGGTAAGAATTCTCTGATCCCCTTCTCCAAGGTTATATCAGAACTCTCATTTTTAAAAATGTATTTGTGTAGGTATTTATGAAATATCCTTCAAATGAACAAATAAGTAACTCGTGCGGAGATCTCCTCATCTGTGCTAATGTCTAGCTCTTTTCTTTTGTTGGTCCGCAAGGGAAGCGTCTCAGATACCTTACTGATGTCCAGATACATATGTCCTCTCTTGCTATTGTTATTGTTGTTAGGTGCCATCGAATCGGTATCTGACTCATAGCAACCATATGTACAACAGGCGAAGCACTATTGTCAGTGCTCCTCTGCTGTTCATAGGGTTTTCAATGGCAGATTGATTTTTGGGAGGGGGTTGCTGTGTCCTTCTCCCACATCCTCTCTTAGTTTTCCTATTTACTAATTTTTCAACGTTTCGAAGGACAAAATGCAATTAGACTCACAATCCTTGTTCCAATGCTTTTTGTTTATCCAACCAAGATTTTCAGAACACAATTACGTGAGAGCCCTGGGCTGAGGGCTAAAGATCCGGAGGGCGACAGGTCTCGCTCTTAGTGAACTGCTGTCCCCTGGTCACCTCCTCAGTCACGTCTTCCAGAAGGCTGCTCAAGCAAACCAGCAGAGAGAGTGAATCCACCAGCTTATGACTTTGTTAAGCTCAAGCTACATTTGTCCATTCCTCGCACTTCCTCAATCTTCCCAGGCCCTCAAAGATCACGGACAGCGCTCTCATCTGCATATTGTTTCCATGCAGTCAGCTGGAAGTGACCAGTAGAGGACATCTGAGCAAATGTCAAACATCATGGAGACAAAGCCACCATTTCTCCAACCCCTGCCCTTCACTTCCTCTCATCTCTCATGGAAGCACCGGTCCTGGATTCAAGCACGGCCTGCCCTCAGGAGGTCTTCCAACAAATCTGCTCCTGGTTATATAACCTGGACCACATCTAAAACTCACAGACCCCCATGTTGATTCCTCATGTCATGTCATAGTCACTTATTTGTCTGTAATTACATTGGTAAGAAAATATTTCGGTGACATTGTAGGCATATCACACCAGTTCCTGAAGTGACCTCACTGTTTTCTCCCCTCTGCTATCTTGGATTAGTGTAGCGGAAACTTCATTGTTTTCTGTAGTAGTATTGTAAAAGAAATAGTCCGGAGATCCCAGTGGCAACTTCTTCCAAGAAACCACTTAAAGATCCTATAGCAGATTTCCAGAAGCTACTAAATGTCTAAGGGGCTGGGATTTAGCTCAGTGGGTAGAGCGCTGCGCTGCAGTCTCTGAGGCCCCGAGTTCAATTCCCAGCACCACAAAAGTGGGAGAAGGGCCTGGCAATCCACTCCCAAGACAATCCCGAAACAGTCAGCCATTGAAAACCCCATGAGGGTCGCTATGAGTCGGATACCAACTCGATGGCACCTAACAACAACAACTAAATGTCTCCTATTAAGTGCCAGCTTAAATTCTGGTTCTCCAAGCGAGCATTCCAGAATGGGCCTCCTTGTTTTGGCTAATTGCCCACCAAGCAGGTGTGCGGTAAAGGGCTGACTTCCGTGGGCTCCCCTAGGATGCCAGGGCAGCAGAGGGCCTGCAATAATGACTGGTACTGTAGTCCGCAGCGAGGTGCACCGGCGGGCGCAATGCCTCCCTCCACCCACAGAGACTCTGCCTCCCACCTCGCCACACACAGTCCGCTTGGAAAGCACGCCGGCCTCATCCAGCTTCCTGTTTGCCCTGATCTCACTCAGCATTTTTGGTCCCTGGTAAGCTCCATGTCCAAGTCTATTGCTAGCCACTTTTCTTCCCCCGTTATCCCTGCAGGAGCATCATCACCTATCGGATACTTTGACTTGCTTTATATTTGTCTTCTTAGAAAGTTCACCTATTAATCTTTGTTTTCAATCTTACCTCCTCCAAAATCTGCTGCTCTATGATCCCAGCCAATTTTAGGATCGTGCTATTTGTATGAAGGGATAATGTCAATGATGAGTGTGACGGTGACGATGGTGCAGGTGATAGTGGTAGTCATGATGTTATGGCAGTGGATAGGATGACAATGACGATGGCGGTGGTGGGGGTGATGATGAAGATGGCGGTGGCGATGATGATGGTGATGGGTGATGGTGTTGGTAGTAATGGTGAGGACAGTACTAATGATGGCATCATCAGGATCTCAGCGTTGTCCTGGGCAGAGTCCTTGTCCCAGGAGACAATGCTCATTCAGAAGACAACTTAGAGATGGAGAAGGAGAAACCGACTTTCATAAGTCGGCTGATCTCGGAAACAAAGACACCTCCATTCAGCCCCACGTCTAATTGAAACGTGAACTTAGCGTGAGACGACGCTTACTTTTTGGAAAATGAGTCTGTCACCCCAGGCATTTTACAAATGAAATCTCATGTAAAAAGTGAAGAAGTCATAAAAATTCAGGATAGAACCAGCCAAATAGATCCAGAGCTCCCAGTATGGAAGATGTCACAGATACCAGAAGGGGAGGTGGCATTGCGATTCTTCCTTCTTGCTTTTGTTCTCAAATCGCTCTGTGAGTTCACATTTTACCTTGCAAATTTCTGCCCAGGATACAGGAACTTTCCCAGATGTTTTCCCTGTACCTCAGGGTTGGCCAGGGGTCCCCTTTGCTCCCCTGGTGTTTTGTGAAGGCATCTGCTGTTGCTCTTCACATCTTATTTGTGGAACAGTGATTGCAAAACCACCTCCAGTCCTCAGTAGCCCGAGTTCACAGTATTTGTAATGCGACTCCCAGGTCCTCCCATCCAAAGGTGGACTCTGTTTCCCACCCTTTGGGTCCGGGCCCGCCTTGCGGATTTCCTTGGCCAGCAGAATGTGGACAGCGACAGATGCCAGCCTGCACCC
Source organism: Pedetes capensis (assembly GCA_007922755.1). Classification (NCBI taxonomy): domain Eukaryota; kingdom Metazoa; phylum Chordata; class Mammalia; order Rodentia; family Pedetidae; genus Pedetes; species Pedetes capensis. The sequence goes on along the minus strand of VMDO01023371.1, from coordinate 27,218 downwards.
TGGTTACCTCAGGTTTCTGTCTCTTCTGTCTCCACAAGAGTGGCCCAGCTTGGCCTGCCACAGAAAGAGAATCAAAGAGCAGCCATTGTCCGCTCAGCCCACAAAATGTGAAAGAACTCCACAGAGGTCAGCAGAGTCCCCCCGCTGGTCCAGAGCTGCACCCAGTGCGGAGTGATCCCTGCGCCTGGCTGGGCTTAGGTCAGCAAACCCAGGCAGCCTGTGGACCCGAGGCCTGAGCAGAAGCCCACGGCTACTGCTGGGTACCATGTGGTTGTGGGGTGCCATCCTCCAGGCATGAGACTGGGCCCCAAAAGGGGGCAACCTCCACCCTCGTAGCATTATTACTGAGAGGAGGGAGCCACAGAATAAAACATAGGCATCAAAGACCCAGCGCAAGCACTGCAAGGAGGTGCCATGGGCACAGACCATGGGGACGTTTCTGTCAGGCGCTTTGTGGGGATGATGGGTCACTCACCTCGACACACAGCCTCCTGCCCAGGACACAGACGACACCGTGCACTTGGACAGATTATGGGAAATACGGTTTATCCCAGGCTTCCGCGCTGTTTCCAAACGAGGACCGCGATGAGCGCTGGGGTGTTCCCAGACCAAGCAGGCTCCTCGCTGCAGAGAAGGTCGCGGGATCCAGGGGTGGCCACCTGCCGTCGGGGCTCACCTGGAAACACACCTAAATCCAAAAGGCCAGAAGTGCCTGCGAGCCTAACCCACCCGTGTGACTGCTCACCCGCCATTTCCCAGGGTCTCCCCAGTGCTCCTGTTTACACAGGGGAAGGAACTTCACAGTCCCAGAGGCAGACCTGATGCTCGGGCCTCAAGGTTGCTCAACACGCAGCCTTCAGAGGGGCCACCTCGCTGCCACGTCCGGCTCCCAGGCCTCCCAGTCCTGGGGGCTGAATGCGGCCCTCACCTCAATCTGTGCTGCCCTGGTACCACAGGTCCTTGCCGGGCTGCCTGGACAGGAGGATGGGTGGGGCATGGTTGACGGTCCACACTCCAATCTGGCCGGAGGTGAGCAGGGGCCGCCACGCACACCCTTGGGAACTTGGAGCTGAGGTGCTGCGGGCCGGCACCGCCAGAACTGGAGGGTCCTGGGATTCGAGCTGGGGCACCTTGGGAAACCCACGTGCCAGGAGCCAGAGCCGGACCACAGGCGAAAAGCAGGGGGAGTGGAGAGGCTGGGGCCCCACCTGCTCCTGCCTGGCCCTGCCCACCTTCAGCTCCAAGGCCGTCCTCTCTCCACGTTCCCCAGCCTTGCCTTCAGCCTCAGAGCCGAAGGCTGCTGTCGGAGACCCCTGTAGGAGGCCGCTATAGGGATGTCGCTGTGGGGAGGTCACTGTAGGGAGACCTCTGTAGGAGGCCACTGTGGGGAAATCATCATAGGGAGGCCAGTAGGGAGGTCCTTGTAGAAGGCTACTGTAGGGAGGCCACAGTAGGGGGGTCACCACAGGGAGGCCACTATAGGGAGGCCACTATAGAAAGGCCTGTGTAGAAGGCCACTGTAGGGAGGTTGTTATAGGAGGCCCCTATAGGAGGCCCGAGTAGGAGGCCGCTGTAGGGATATTGCTGCAGGGAGGTCACTGTAGGGAGACGTCTGTAGGAGGCCGCTGTAGGGAGGCCCTATAGGAGGCTATTGTAGGGAGGCCACTATAGGGAGGTCACCATAGGGAGGTTGTTAGAGGAGGCCCCTATAGGAGGCTCCTGTAGGAGGCCACTATAGGAAGGCCCCAGTAGGAGGCTGCTGTAGGGAGGTTGTTATAGGAGGCCCCCATAGGAGGCTCCTATAGGAGGCCATTATAGGAAGGCCCCTGTAGGAGGCTGCTGTAGGGAGGCCACTGTAGGGAGGCCACCATAGGGAGGTTGTTAGAGGAGGCCCCTATAGGAGGCTCCTGTAGGAGGCCACTATAGGAAGGCCCCTGTAGGAGGCTGCTGTAGGGAGGTTGTTTTAGGAGGCCCCCCCAATCAGAGGCCCGTGTAGGAGGCAGGTGTAGGGAGGTTGTTATAGGAGGCCCCCATAGCAGGCTCCTATAGGAGGCCATTATAGGAAGGCCCCTGTAGGAGGCTGCTGTAGGGAGGCCACTGTAGGGAGGCCACCATAGGGAGGCCACTATAGGGAGGCTGCTATAGGAAGGCCTATGTAGAAGGCCACTGTTGGGAGGTTAGTATAGGAGGCCCCTATAGGAAGGCCCCTGTAGGAGGCCGGTGTAGGGAGGTTGTTATAGGTGGCCCCTGTAGGAGGCCCCTGTAGGAGGCTGCTATAGGGAGGCTGCTGTGGGGCAGCTGCTCCAGGATCCCCAGGTTTCAGCAGGGCAGCGCTGGGAGGTGCCCAGCCCCACTCACGGGCCTTTGCTGTGGGGCCGCCTTCCTGTGCCACCAGGTTTTACCCCCCCATCTTCCTACTTCAAGACAACTCATGCCTCCCACCTTCTTAGGAACCACCACAGTGCGTGGGAAGGCAGCCAGGCCATGGGCAGCCCGGCCAGGCTGGGTGAGCAGAGCCCAGGAGAGGCTCGCAGGGTTCCCCCAACCCTGTGTCAGCCTCCTCCTCCAGGTCCCACTTAGCCCCCATCAGGGAGAGGGGCGCTGTTCTGAGCTGACTCGTGACCCCCAAATCCACAGACAGAAGCCCGGACTCCGACATGACCATGTTTGGAGACAGTCTTTCAAGAGGTCAAAAGGTCACCGGGCTGGGCCCTGACGCCCCGGGATGGTGCCCTTCTAAGGAGGGGAGACCACAGGTGTGCACAGAGGTTCGGAATAGAGCCAACCGAATAGATCCAGAGCTCCCAGTATGGAAGGCCTCACAGACACCAGAAGGGGAGGCGGCATTGCCATTCCTCCTTCCTGCTTCTGTTCTCAAATCGCTCTGTGAGTTCACCTTTTACGTTGCAAATTTCTGCCCAGGACACAGGAACTTCCCCAGGTGTCTTCCCTGTACCTCAGGGTTGAGGACAAAGGGAGGAGGAGCGTCCACTAGCCGAGTCCACAAGTGGCCTGGGAGGCAAGCAGCCCTGTGGGTACCTGGGTCTCAGACCTCAGCCTTGGGGACAGCAGGAAATGCCGGAAACGCGTGGCTACTGCGCTGTGGAAGCTGCCCAGCCCGCGTGCTCCGGCTGTGGCAGCCCCACCACATGGGGACATTCGCTACGCACTCAGCCCCCAAATAAGAGCATCTGCGACTTCAGCCACTCCTGCCCTGTGCCCAGATCCGCCATCCCACATGCTCTCCCCAGGCCCCAGGGCCCCCAAGCCACCTCTCCACTCCCACTCTGGGCCTCTGGACCCGCCCCCATCCTGAGCTCAGCCCTTGGGCCTCCCTGTCCTCCGCCTCCCCGGCTCGGCCCCTCTGCTCCTCTCCTCTGCCTGCTGGAGGTGGCAGTGGCCGTCTGGGTGCCTGGCACACACATCTTCCACCTCCAGCCTGTCCCCCAGCCACTGCAGACACGGGTGCAGAGTGACCCGCTGCTCCTTGAACATCTGAGGACTTGAGGTCTCACCCTCACCCCCAGGTCACACCCACCCTTCTCCCTGTCCTCGATGCCCAGCGAGTGGCTCTGCCCCATCCTATGGCAGCCCGCAGACAAGGCCTCTCATTCTTATGGCCAGGATCCAGGCCCCCAACAGCCAGCGACTGCACCTTGTTTTCCGGTGGTGCTAGGGATGGAACCCAGGGCCTTGGGCGCTCTGGGCCAGTGCTGCACCCAAGCCGCACCCCGGCAGCACATGAACAGTGTGAGAAACGACCAGACTTGCCCTCTGCTCTGCACCCCTAAAGCCTCCCGGGCAGCCCCCGCCCTCCCCTCTCCCGGCCCCTTGGGTGCCCGTCCCTCAGGGCGAGCAAACACGTCGCTGCCTGGGCCCGGTGACCCTCTGAAGGTCTGAAAACCTGAACCCTGGGGTGACTCGCTGTGTGGGGTTAATCTAATTACCCGGAGACCAGAAAACCGTGAGAGCAGGATATGGGCTGTCTGACCCGCCCCGCCTCCCAGTGCCTGGACCAGAGTGGACCACAAGGCCCCGAGTGGAATCTGGCCACGTGGGCCTGACACCACACAGCCCCAGGGCCCCCCGTGTCCTCATGGGGCAGCCCTGAGCATGCAGTAGGTGCTCAAGACATGTTTACTGACACCTAACAAAATGAGTGAATGTGGAATGGGTTTTACATTCAAGTGTGGCCACCACCCACCATCTAGTGGTAGAAGAGGGCAACTTCAGGACAGCAACATTCTGAAAAACTCATGGAGCCACACAAGGGACAAAGGCATCGGTGGGACGCCCCTGGGGGGGGCTTGTGGGCGCACCTCCCCTCCTGGCCCCCAGAGCAGATGTTCCCAGAATCGCACTGTGCCAAGTCTTGCATGGTGTCAGGGAGGACCCGCAGCAAAGCAAAGGAAGCAGAGCCACCACAGAATAGGAACTGCCACATGTGGTGGCTGTGGGCGAGCCTGGAGATGGCGTGGCCCCTCCGGGAGGCTCTCCTGGGCCTCCGAGGCGGTCGGGCGATATGTACAGAAGCCATGTTTCCCGTGCCCTCAGCAGCCCCTGGGGGTGGGAAGAGTCCACATAAATGGAGAAGAGCGAGGGGAGGCTGGGAGGGAAGGCAGGAAAATGCACCGAAGGAGACAGACACGCCTCACACGGGACCCCGAGGGGCAGGCAGGACATTCCCTACTTAGCGACGCGACAAGCCAGGGCTGGCGTGCCCAGTGCATGTCGGTGTGGCTGGGTGCCGGAGTCGGGGGTCCGATGCTCAGCATAAACAAGAGTCTGGAGGTACAGAGTTTCCGAGGGACTTCCCAGCCTTCGAATTCTGTAGCCGGGACCTGAGGACTTCCCTGCCGCAGATCCCTGGCCAAAGCTAACAGGCGTCTACACCGCGCACGTGGCGCTTAGCTGCCTCCGGGATATCCCACTGGGCCCATCTCGCCCTGACAAGGGGAAGCCCTGCCTCAGAGGCCACAAACCCAGGGTGCCTGCGCCCCAGCTAATGGAGGCTTCGAGAGCAAAGACCATACAGAGATCCCAAGGCCGAGACAGTGGAGGGTGTCTGATCCGGCCTGAGGGGCCCTGGAGACGGCTCTCCAGGTCCTGAACCCCGGGGCCCAGGCAGCTGGCTCGTCTCCAGGAAGCAGCGGGCTGCAGGCTGCCGCCGCCCTCCTCCTCCCAGAGCGCGTCCTCCTCCGGAGTCCTCCTTGCTGTGTCCTGGCTGGCTGCAGCACAGCGCTGCTCACACCCGGGCTCAGGAGTGGCCTGTAGGGGCCCTGGGACCCTCCGCTCTCAGGAACCTGTGCTGGATACAGATGCCTTGCCCTGCTGTGGCCCAGACATAATGGCCACTCTCTGTCCCCCGCCCACACCAAGCCAAGACACCCCGGAGAGCTACTGACCACCTGAGCCCCAAGGCGCTCCTCGAACCCTGCTTCACTCTGTGCAAAAATGCCGGCTCCAGAAGTCCAGGAGGCTGACGCAGGAGGGTTTCGATCCCAGGACAGCTTGACAGCTACAGAGCAGGCAAGGAGGAAGGGAGGGAGGGAGGGAAAGAGGAAAGGAAGGGATTCCTGCTCCAAATACAGAGGAACAGGCTGTTTCTCTTTGTCTTTGAATCGCCCTCCATTTCAGAACAGCCAGGGTGAACCTGAAGCAGCCAAGGATGCTTCCAAGCCCTAGAAAGAGGCAGGCAGGGCTGGCGTCTTATTTATATTTATTTGTTTATTTATTGCCCTACTTGGGGGTGGAACCCAGTATCTCACACATACTTGGAAGTGCTCTACCTCTGGGCTGCACCCCAGCCTTTTTTTTTTTTTCCCCTTTATAAAAGCCTCTGGCCTCGAACTAACACCCTTCTCCACCTCCAAGTCACTGGGATCATAGGAGTGCACCACCACGTCCTGCTGTTCACGTGGCTTTTTTGGAGTGACTCTTTCCAGAGAGACACCGTCACCTCTTCTTTCACAGGAGTTAAGTAATAACAGTCTGCAGTTGTAGCCCTGTGGTGTCCAATCCCATCAGATCTCAGAAGCTACGCAGGGTCAGCCTGGGTAGTACTTGGATGGGAGACCACCTGAGAACACCAGGTGCCGTAGGCTTGGGAGACGGACCCCGCAACCTGCTCCCAAAAAACAATCAGCCATTGAAGACCCCATGAATAGCAGAGGAGCTCTAACAATAGTGTTTTGGCGGTTGTACGTAGAGTTGCTGAGACCCCAGCACCTAACAACAACAAGAAGTAATAATACAATTCAGTCTTGCCCGGGGTCTTCCACTTGTGCCCAGTCGACCTGACACCTGCACTTCTGTGAACACAACACGGATTCCAAACAATGACTTATTGTGGGTCATTTGTAATACAAACTTTCTGGTCCACAAATGCAGCATTATTTAATAAAAAATAAAGCTCTCATCTAGAAACCACACCACTTACTGACAATTTGGAGAGACTTGAGTGAATTTCTTAGGAGTAAATGCAACCTACAGCTACGTACCCGACTAAAATTTGCAAAATGCAGCCCGTAACATCCATTGGCTCAGGACCAACAGGGTCTTTCCCATTGTGTAAGTGGAAACTGAGGCATGCACGAGCACACTTGGGTGCTTGTTTAGGAAACGTGCCCTGGGGTCTCACCATGCACCAGGTTTAAGGCAGCCCAGGGAAATAGGCTGCGTGTGCCTGCCCTCGGTGCCACCAGAGACGGTGCGTCCATTTCTGCGGCATACAGGGCAGCATGGAGGGGAGGCAGCACCCTAAGGGGCAGGCAGCACAGGCTTCCCAGGTGTCCCTGTGGCTGGAGCCATGGCGGAGAAAGGCAGACCATATGCGATATGCATCGTGCAGTACCACGGCCACGGGTAACTGCAGAGGTCGGACCAGGAACCGACTCCCACGGCACAGGAAGCCTTTACGATTTTGCTCTCTCTGTCTGTCTCTGTGTGTCACCCCCCATGGTACTGAGGGTTGAACCAGGGGCCCTGCATCTGCTAGGCAAGCACTCTACCGCTGAGCCACGTCCCAATCTCCTTTATTTTTTATTTTGAGACAGAGTCTAAGTTGCACAGGCTGCCTCTGGCCCCAAACTCCTGATTCTCCCACCTCAGCACCCCCAAGATGCTGGGACCACAAGTGAGTACCACGGCACCAGCTTCCTTTGGCTTTTCTCTGAAGGTGATGGAGAACCACAGAGCAATTCCAAAGCGTGCACACTGATCTAACACGGGCTTCAGAAAGTTCCCACGGTGGTGATTTGGGGACAGGTGGCCACTCACAGGGGTCAACGAGGGGGGAAGATGCCGAGGGTGGGGCAGGTGGAGGTGGCACCATGTCCATGCCACGTGCGATGCCCCCATCACCAGGAGAGGCACATCGAGGCATCTGCAGTTGAAATATCCCAGGGGAACAGCAAGGAGAAAGGCAGGGTCACAACGTGGAAAAGGGTTGTAATTGGTGAATCTGGATGAAGAACGTACGGGTGGGCTCTCCCACAGAAAAAACAAGACTAACACATAGACCCAAAGGAAGAAATAACCAGGACGTTTAACAGCCACAGAGTCCTTCATCAACAGGAGACATTTGGTGAGGCAGGCGGGGGTGGTAAAAGTGAGTTGGAGTTGGGAATCCCAGAGGACGCTTCAGGAAGCTGCAGTTTGCAGGCGGGGAAGAACCGGGGGAGCTGAGGCAGAGTCTTCTGGTAAAGGGTGCCTTGATGGGGTCTCTATGAGTAAGGGGAGATCCAACCGAGGAGAAAAACTGCAAGAAATTGGCTAAGGAGGCTGGCAGTCAGCAGCTGAAGCCCTGGAAGTTGCGTCTACACGGTCAGAGATCGCAGCCTCCTCCTCCTGGCACGTTGTTCCTCCTGAACTCACAGGAGGCAGACGTACCCACCGCTCCGAGGGAAGGCTCAGACAGGCACAATCATCCTGATCCAGGCATGGTCTCTGGCCCTCTCCTGTGTGGGCTAGCGGCACCCACACCCTCCCCGCCTCACAGGCCACTGTCATAATGGGTTTCTCTGTGCTTCACAGAGCAGCCACGTGCCACGTGAAGATCACGATTCCTAACTTCAGGCGCCTCGTCTGTCCACCAATGAGAGGCGAGGGTGTGCCAACAGCAGCCAGTGTGCAAGCCCACACACCTGCCCTGTGGTTGCAGCAGGTGACCGGCTGTGTCTGTTGGGGACGTCACTCTCCTCTGACTTCCACTTTCCACTGTCAAAGGCAGCCATGCCTACTTTGAAGGGGGCTGACATCGGAGAGGATAAAACAGACGGGTTCCCAGCACAAACGTGGCCTCTGTAGTATCAGCCCACTGGTCTCCGTGTCTCTCTTCTCTCGAGACGTGGCACCAGGTCAGCGGCACCTAGACACAGACGACCACACACAGCCCTGCGCCTGGGGCCCTGACCTTCCTGGCGTGGGGGCCTCCTCTCAGCCGTCTGACCTCACGCCCTGGCCTCCCCGCGGCTGCGCTCATCTTTCCTCCAGACTCTCGTCCCCTCTCACGTCTGCCTCCGGCTCTTCTTCACTTCTTGAGCTTCACCTCCTCAGAGACACCCGGCTCTTCTGCCCCTGCTGCTCTCCTTGCCATGGCGCCAGCTGAAAGGCACGTCCTTATTCCGCCTGACACAGCACTTCAAGTCTATGTCATCGGGAATAGCTGACAACAAGCCTGGCCCCTTTCCTCTGTCAGATGTGACCATTCAAAGACTGTTCTACAGGCCCCGTGGGTGCTTCTCCTCAGAGGCCCCGACGTCCCCCTTCTCCTGGGTGCCCAGACCACCATCCCAGGGCATTAAGGTCAGCGAAGCCTGAGGATCAGGGGCGAATTGCGTTTTCATCCCCTGTGATCACCCCATCACTTGAGCACGTCTTTGGAGAGTAACAAGGGGTGTCGCCCGGTCCTGTGACAGTGGGCACGGGATTTTTGGACTCTGGCTTCTTCCCAGGAGGATTCCACCTCTTCCACCCACATCCTCACTCAGGTCCACGACCCCCTGGCTCGGAACTCCTCGCGTCCCGGGTCCTCGCTCCTCCTCCACTCTGAGCCCGAAGCGAAGGCTCCTTTGTCTTCAACTCCCTGTGCTGGAACCTAACCGAGGACTTAGCATACAGCAGGCAATTTGCCAGGCGCATTGGTAACGTGGACAGCTTTCTGTGCAACTCCTACAATTTTAAAGCAGCCTGAGATCTTCTGACAAGGTGAGACTTGCATGTTCCTCTGGTCTCCGAACGAGGATTATAAAACGGTATTTCTTAGAAATGAACGGAACCACCACGTCCACGTCAGGGAGTCCACTGCCTCTGAAGGCAGGTCATCGGGCTGCCGCGCAGCCTGTGCTGACTCCCAGGTGACCATCGGGGCCGGGCCTGTGCCATTCAGCACGCACATCCAGGCCTGCCTTAGACGCACCCAGGCCTCCGAGCAGGGTCCTGGACTGCTGGGCCGCTCACCAGGCTTCTGCGAGCCTTTCTCAAACACAGCCCTCCACATCCAGCAACCCCATCCTGAAAACACGCTGGCTCCTCCGGGCCGCCCTGAAGGGAGCAGAGTAGGACAGGGGAGCCTGGCACAGCGCCACGCCAGGTGGGAGGGAAGCTCCCAGGGAGCAGGTACCGCTCTGCCGCCAGATCTGAGCACAAGAACAAGGCAGACAGGGGCCCGAGCCCCTTGGAAGTCAAAACCATTGTTCAGCAAGTCTCAGTCGCTCCGAAGTTCTACTCTTGCCAAGCGCAGGGCTTGACGGGGGAAGCTCCGTGTCTCCCTCGGTTGAAATTTTAAAAAGGGTGTTCGCTGTGGCCTCAGTGTCTGCACCCCCACCCTCAGATTCTGTGCCGAAACCTTATCCCCGCTGTGGCAACAGAGGCCGCCTTTGGGAGAGCCAGCGGGATGGACTGGCACCCGTAGGAAGGGGGCGGCGGGGCTCGCTCTCCCTTCACCACGGGAGGATGCGGCAAGAAGGCCCACCAGGAAGTGGAGCTGGCTCTCAGAGGCCGGATCTGCTGCACCTTGGCCTGGGACTTCTCAGGGTGCAGAATGGAGAGTGACCATCTGCTGCTCAGACGTGACCCAATATAAGGTATGGGGTGAGGGCAGCCAGGAAGGACCAAGACCTGCTCTTCCCCGTCATCTCCTTTCCACTACATTTTTCTTCTTCCCAGAACAGAAATCAAGGGAGGGGCGTGTGACTGCCACATGCTCCCGAGAGTCCTCCAGGACTCTCCTTCCTCACATGTAGGGAGAAATCGGGAGGAAATTGGCAAAAACCCCAAACTGGGAAAACAGCTTTTGAAGATCTGGTTTGCAAATTAAAAATCTAGGGAAAATGAAAGTAACTTGGTTGGACATTTGTACAAAACCCTTCACAAATCCCCCAAACCTAATTGGACTCAAAAGCTGATTGGCTCAGGCCATTCTGTGGGTGAGCTATATAAGGAGCTGCACTGCGGCAGCTCGCCCTTTTCCCCTTTTCTCTCCCGGACCATCCCGGACCATCCTCAATTCTCTCCCCACTTTTTCGCCCGGACCACCTACAAGGAAGCAGCTCTCTCCACTCTCTCGCCCAGACTTTCGGTGAGGAAAGAACGCTCTCCCCGCCATGACCATCAACAAGGAAAGAACTCGCTCTCTGCTGAGACCGCGAACATGGAAGGATCTGCCTGTGAGGCTGTATAAGAGCTGCTAGCACTTAGAGCTGTACGCTTTGGGTTTTCTCTCTACCCTGATAAAAGGCAGAGAAATAAAAAGCTGTGTTTTTCCTCGCAAGGCAAAAACAACCAAGACTTTTCCTTTCTCCCATCTCTGCCAGCATCCCGAGGGCTGCAGGAGTCCGCGCCCCTTACCCAAGGGTCCCGAGTGAATTGTGTTTAGTATCTGTGTGTGCGGCGCTGCCGCCCATCCGAACATCTGGGCCAGACCAGGAGGCAGGAGCCCCACACACACAGGCATCCTCTGGGCTTGGGCACCAGACAGTCCCAGAACTGCCCACCCCAGCAAAGACCAGGGCGCTGCGCACTTCTCTTCTTGGTGCTAACCCCTTGAACAACAGTCACCTTTTTCAAAAGGTGAGACTGAGAATATTAATAACACAAACCAGGATCGCACCACCGCTGACTGCAGACGGCACAGTACCAGATGGGAGAAGAGGGGCTGTGAGGCCCCCGGCAGACATCCCGGGTTACTTTAGTGTCTCACCATAGGTGTGCGCATGTGTGAAGAGCCACATCCAGTCCCCGTGTCTGCACAACAGACCCAGCAGTTGGTCTCCACCGTCCCGTAACCCAGCATGTCCTCCCGTGACAAGTGGGAGGTGGACACAGGAACACACAGGTGCTCTCTCGGAGGAAAGAGCAGGTGGTCCAGGGCCGGGCGGTGTCACCTACAACGTGGACGTGGGAGCCTGTGGGTTACGCTGCCCATGGGGACCTCCCCACATCAGGTGACACTCAGGGACATGGGCCAGGCGTGGCTGCATCACACCGCAGGTGCCATCAGCGGTCAGGTCGGTTCAGCATCAGTGCCTTCTAAGGATCTGGCATTGCCGTTTCCTCATTCAGCACCTCACCCTCCTCCTAGGATCCAGGAGGTGCTGGATGACCTGAGTCACAAACCCCATCTGCAGAATGCAGACACCTTCTGGGATGTCCCTCCCACGCAACTCCTCCCAGAGCACAGCGGTCACCGTGCCCAGGCGGCAGGTGGAGCTGCGGGCAGACCCCTTCCCGCCCTCACCGTGGGAGGCTGCATTCCAGTACTGACCTCGCGCCTTCCTTTGCTGCCCACAGACACAGGTCCACCTTTATCTTTAAAATCCATCCTGGCTTCGCAGGTTAGAGCCAAGTCAGAATGGCCGCTGCACCTGACGGCCCACTCTTGTTTTTACCATCTGCAAACCACAGCAAGCCCGAGGTACCAGCCCACCGCATCCTCAAATTCTGGTGCAAAGACTTCATCCCGGTGTAGCCTGTCCAGGATTTCTTGTGTGTGGCTCCCCGGTAGCCCACTTGGCTACAGTGCAAGTATTGAGCACTGTATGGATTTGGTGGGAGCACAAGGTGTGCTGGGGAGAAAAATATGGAAAATACCTGCCCCTGAAAATGAAAGGGTCTGTCCTGGAGCCCACGACAGCTTTGGGGGAAAAATGCCCTGGCCATCCAGGCATCTTTTTAGATGAACTATCTTGTGAATCACTGTAAAACTACTATGCTTCCATACATAGAGAACATTAAGATTTTGGTTTATATTCAGCCAACAAAAATAAATAACCACGGATCAAAATAGGCTGTCAAATGATTTAAGTCACCTATTGAAATGCTGGAAAAATGTCTTACAAACCTCAAGAACTCCAAGGTATTTTTATTTATTTCAAGTTCCAATAGAATGAATATGTTTTATCTAAATATTTTTACCACACAACTGAAATACTGAATTACTTTTTCAGAAATAGAGTTAAATACATCAATGTAGTTACAAATTCTAACATGAAGAATACAAAATATAATGTTATAAATTGTATTTTTTTAAAAAAATACAAATTCTATGGTCTTTTGCATTTTACTGCTTTGAAGTGTAATTAGCAAAGTTGACGAAGGATGGGCATTTCCCTTGGTGGTGACCACAAGGTCACTGCACGCAGGCATGTCACCGGGCTCTGGAGCTGGCTGGAACCACAGCAAACAAGGACCCCGTCATTGCAGGAAGTCCTCAAGTATATTTTTCTTTTTTCACTCAGTGAACAAAATATTCTGTAATTAGAAGTCACTGGGCTGGGATTTAACTCAGTTGGCAGAGTGCTGCTCTGTGCTGAGGCCAGAAGTTCAATCCCCAGCACCACAAAACGGGAGAAGGACCCGGCGGCCCACCCCTGAAACAATCAGCCATCGAAAACCCTATGAATAGCAGAGAAGCCCTGACATGGAGCAGGCATGGCACAGTGTCAGGGAGTGTTTCGCTGGTTGTACATAGGGTTGTTATGAGTCGGATACAATTCGATGGTACCTAACAGCAACCACCACCACAAGAGTTATAAGCAGTGGCACACCACACGTCACCCCAGGCGCTGTGAAGGCAGAAAGCAGAGCTTGCTGGCGCAGGCCTTCCTCTTCTGCCTACGGGTGGGCAGCCTGGTGATCTGGGCACGGGGTTCCCTGGTTCCGCAGCACGGACTCTGGTGAGAGCCCCTGACTGGTCAGGCCAGGAAGTGCTCTCTTCCAGGCATGCTGAGCAGGGCCCCACTCACCCCATAAGCTACACTCACTCCCTTGGTGTGAAGCAACCAGAGCCACTGCCCCAGAGAGAGGCCCTTTCCACTCACCACCTGACACTGCCTTTGGAAAGACCGTGAGGCTATCACACCGGCCTGGGCCCACACCTCACGGGGATACCACGTCACATGGCCAGTGATGCGCACTGTGGCTAAATCACAGGGTGAGATCTTGACAGCCTGTTATGAAGTTAAGGTTCCTTTACTGTACAAAGTGACCCCACGTAGGTCCCAGCTGCAGTTTCCTGGAGCACCTTATTTTCAGAAACCAGTGTCTTTCTTGGCTTAAACTATAAATAAGTAAATATGGGGTAACCTCTTAAAACATTTAATATTTCTCAAAACCAAAAAGGCCAAGTCCTCTTGGCTTGAACATCTGTATTTTGCTGATGAGGCTGAGCCACAGCCACCTGAGAGTGCACTAAGACCTTCCCGGAGCCAGGGACTGGTACACTGGGTCACTTCCCAGAGACGATCATTAATGTCTGCTTTTCTGGAGAATTTAAGGCTCATTCTTCAAATGAAGGACTATGAGCGAATAACCTGAAAGATTTTCAGAAGCTCCTTACTTGTGTGTTACACGAATTTAAAAATGTGGAAGAGACGTGAGTGGGGAGGAAGAGAGGGTGAGGGAAGAGGAGGCAGGGGCTAAGCTAGACCAGGCGCAAGCAAGCCAGGAAGCAGCAAGAGTGCAGGGCGCAAGGGCAGGGGAGACACACAGAGCAGCTGCGGTATAGACAACCAAACCCTTTATTGTCTAAGTTACATTAGACACAACACTGTAAAAATCCTGTTAGGAAACAAGGAGACAGCAGGTCGGTAGAGGTAGTAGAAAATCTGTAACAGTCAGAGGTGACTCACAGAAGTGTTTCATGCAGAAATAACCATTCGAAAAAGAAGCGACTCAAAACATGTTGGCTAAATAAATAAAATACAAATCATATTAAATACGAAGGTCGCGCTGACCTGACAAATTAATGAACCAGTCCAATACTGACGGTCAGAGGAAGAAAGGAGCCCACACCCGGACTGCCACACGGCTGGTGCAAGCTCAGGCCCCTCGCGGTGGTGTAACTGCGTGACAATCGTCCTCTCTGCTGTGTGGCACATCATCCTGTGAGTGGCTGTCCTGGTGGCCTCCCTCCTGGAAGCCAGACTTGGCTCCTGCGCTCTGCCGCGGGCACCCCAGCGCAGCCCTCTCTCCCCACCAGACCGACCAGGAGGGAGACTCCGGGAAGAGAGATTCTTCCAGCTCTAAGTGCCAAGGGCCACTCTGGACACAGTAAAAATGTAGACAACACCCGCGTGTCACTATTTCTTTTAATAACTAAAACACAGAAACAAGACAGGACCAGTTCTCTAGCCCTGCACATTCCTGTCACCATTTACTTTGAGCCAAGAAAATAAAAGCCGGAAAAATGCAGACGTGATTGCTGTGGGGGAAACGATGGCGATTACCAAACACAAATCAATGGAGAGGGGTTCTGATTGCTCAGGTGGACAGAGGAATGTGTCTCTGCAACTCGCTCAAAATAACTTCACAGAACAATCCGCGACAATTGCTCGGCGGAATCCGCACAGACATCCCTAAGCACACCGACATGGCAGGTCATTCTGGTACATACCTGGCGCAAGAGTATCAGGAAAAAATAAGTAAAAATATTATATATATGTATATACACACATATATATAAGCTAGCTAGTTACATTGCATTGTCTGCAAGGGTCACACAGCCACCTGAACTGTCAAGTAATTTAAACTCAGTAACAAGTAGAATCCAGGACCAAACATTAACTAACAATAACAATAATAATAATAATAATATAATATAATAATAATAACCCAACAAATCATTAGAACAGGAAAGCCACACTTCAGGGTTTGTGTGTTTGTGTATTTTAAACAAGTCTTTGTATCAGAAGCCCATGTTCTACAAAAACTGCACTAATCCATTACTGAATTAAGTAAACTGTCGCCCTCGCCAGTATTAAAGGTTAGGATAATTTCTGTACATGTAAAATTATTGCTTTTTTGAAAAATATATTTAGCATGCTCATTTTAATCCATTTCCTGCCTTTACAAAATTTCACAATTAAAAAAAACCTAGTAAAGCTTTTGCAAAAAATTTCACAGAACATTTTCATTCAAGGCAGCAGTAACTTTTGATAATGCATAAAATCATATGTGCAAAACTCTGAAACTCTCAGAAATATTACCATCACACATAGTGCCACGGCAATAGGAAAAGAAAACAATTTCAACTGCGTACACTGCATGGTTTAAGATCCTTTGTTATGGGCTTTAACCCCCACCACAAAAACTTGCATTTGCATTACTAAGGAAGAGGTATATAAAAGCCTGTCTCTTACCCCAGGTCTGGTGGACTCCCCCACCAGCCATGAACAAAGTTATTTGTCTGGTGGAAGTCACCAGGCCTAAGGAGGAAAGACACCTACTTGCTGGGTGGTACAGGGGAGAGATGGGGGTGGGGAGCAGAAGGTTCCAGAGCATCAGCACCCTAGCGATCTAGGGCCCAAAAATCTGCTCAGAGACTCTTCTGCCGTTACTAAAACAGGCCCAAATCGGGAGGATTCAGTGGCTGAGGAGTTTGTTAAGACGTGTAGACATCCTTTGTGAGCAGTTTGCAGAATGTAGCCCTGTTACAAAAAGGTCCTGAGTATAAACGAAGAAGCCTGCTCTCTTAGTGTTCAACTAGCTCTCTTCCGAAGCAGAGGACGCGCCTCCCCACAGCCATTTCCCACTGCTGGACTCAGCATGGGCAAGGAAGGTGCCAGGAGGAGAGCGGGTGCGGGGGGTGGGGGGGAACGCAAAGGGCCCAGAGGGGAACACGCTCTCGCCTCCGGATCACTAGGCTCGCTCACGGCCGCCCCACTCCACCGCGCCTGACTTACACAGCACCTGAACCCCGCCTCCTTCCTCACTTTTCGTTGTGATTTTAAATACCCACGAAGCGAGGGAGAGGTGGCGGGACTAACGTTTCGGCAACCTCAGGTCCGCCAGTCCTGCGCCGGCGCCGTCCTCGTGCTTGGCTTCCCTGCTCCATCTGAAGCACACAAGTATCTTTTTTCCAGTGTCTCAAACGTGTCGTGGTCATACAGACGCCTCGGGCTCCCACTGTGCCTGCCAGTCCCACTCTTGTCAGAAGACACGGCCGTGGCCCACGAGCACAGGTGTACGGCAGGGGTGGCCCGGAATCCGAGGTGGAGTCTTCGTGGGTCGCTAGCTGGGAGGGGCTTCCCCCGCCTCCCCCGGCTCAGCGGGCGCTGGGATCCAAGAACGGGAGGACTTCAGCCCTTTTTCCTCACGGTGATCACAGTCACTGCCAGGAAGTGGCCGGGCCACCCGGGGGGACGTGGCCAATGGTCATGGGTGCTGGCACTGGAAGCGTGACTCTAGGTCCCCTTTCGGAGGGGCACTGTCTGCACAGTCCCTGAGTCAGCGCGGTCTCTGCCCTGAACGAGAAAGGACACACGGTCAGTGTTCTTGCTTCCTAAAGGCATTTTCCCCATTCATTTTCTTACCAATACCCAGGAACACAGTGACCTTCAAGGACCAGACGCCAGGGAGGCACGGACCCCTGCCTTTAGCAGTGCTCATTTTGTGAAAGCACGAAATACTTTAAATCCGCCTCGCTGCCTTCCAGAGAGGCAGCTCTAGACAATCCTTCCCAAGGACTTGGTATGAATCATTGGACTTCTCCAGTTGTTTCCCATGTGTAAATAGCAAATAACAGCGTCCGGATCAGCTCTGAAAAGACACTGAATAGAGGGCAAGACGGGATGTGGGAAGATCGAAAAAGCAAAACTGTATCTACAGAGCAGGTGTCAGGAGGATGAGAGTTCCCAACCCAGGCTGAATCTGGGGCCAATCAACCTGAATCAATTGTTGTTGTTGTTAGGTGCCGTCGAGTCGTGTCCGACTCATAGCGACCCTCAGAGGGTTTTCAATGGCTGACTGTTTCGGGATTGCCTTGGGAGTGGATTGCCACGTCCTTCTCCCATTTTTGTAGTGCTGGGAATAGAACTCGGGACCTCAGAGACTACAGAGCGGCGCTGTACCAACTGAGCTAAATCCTAGCCCAATCAAAAAAAAAAGAAAGAAAGAGAGAGAGAGTGCAGTTATCACACCAATCTGTCCGAACCTCAGAGCGCTGCCGCCACTTTCCATAAATAATTACCGTGCTGGAAAGACAGAAGGGGTATTCTCAGAGGCAAGTGAACCGCAGGATAAAAATGAGCATAAACGTGAGCCTGCAGCTCTCAGAGTTCCCAAGTGACAGGCGAAGCACCACGATTTGAACAATGGTGTTTACCATCTAAGGACAAAAAAATAACATGGCAAGATGAATCTTACTTAACCGCATTAACCTTCTGCTAGGATTGTGATGGAGTGAAACGAACCACTTAAAATTAACAGGCGTACATAATATACAGCACTCAGGGAAAATTCTGTTCTTCAGCTATGCCTCCAGGAACCCTAGAAGTAAGGAGAGGAGGGGACTTGGATGACATCATGAATTAAGTGAACAGGATTTAAAACATTTACTGATGAAGATCAAAGATCACAGCCTTCAATATGGGTTCGACTAAACATCAACAAAACAAAAGTCCTTACGCCTGGGTCAGCAAGCAACTTCACATTAAATGGAGAAAAGAGAGGTTGTCCAAGATTTTGCTTTGCTTGGCTCTATAATCAACACCCGTGGAAGCAGCAGTCAAGAAATCAAAAGACGCATTGCTCTAGGAAAAGCTGTGGCCAAAGATCTCTTTAGAGTATTGAAAAGCAAAGATGTCACATTGAAGACGAAGGTGCGTCTGACTCCTGCCATGGTATTTTCAGTGGCATCATACGGTTGTGAAAGCTGGACATCGAACAAGGGAGACAGAAAAAGAACTGATGCTTTTGAATTGTGGTGTTGGAGACGTCTATTGAATACACCATGGACTGCCAAAAGAACCAACAAATCTGTCCTAGAAGAAATGCAACCAGAGTGCTCCTTAGAAGCAAGAATGGCCAGACTGCGTCTTACATATTTTGGACACGTAGTCAGGAGAGAACAATCCCTGGAGAAGGACATCATGTTTGGGAGAGTGGCAGGTCAACACAAAAGAGGAAAGCCCTCCACCAGATGGATTGACACAGTGTCTGCAACAATGGGGTTAAACATAAATAAGATCGTTTGCCTGGCACAGAATTGGGAAGTGTTTCGATCTGCTGTACATAGGGTCGCTATGAGTTGGACTCGACTTGACGGCACCTAACAACAACAACTTTGTTCACATTTTCAGAAGAATCCTATTGGAAGCTGCCCCGCACTCATGACTCCTGCCTGTCAACGTACAGCGGAGGTCAGAAAGACAGGAAGTGTGATGAGCGCCGGGGCAGGTGCAGTGGACAGACCGCAGCGTATCTGAAACGTAGGTAACAGTAAGCAAACAAAAGATGTGACAACACTTCCTTTGGCACATGGTGAACTTCCTGCCACGCACAGAGAGGTGTTTTACATTTGGGCACAGTGTCATCGCACAGGGACAGACCTCAGGTTCACTGTCTGCGGGGCTCACTGGGAACCAGTTCCGGAATGTTCATGAAGGGAAGGGGTCCCTGTGCTCCTTGAGGAAAGAGCTGGTGGCAGCTGTCGGGTGTCTGGCCTTGAGTGTCTCCTGGAAGCAGCTGCATGCAGCACAATTCCACAAAGGGGACGTGTGCGTGAACGTGGGCGCCGTGTGCATCCACACGGCGTAGACGGCAGCCCCAGGAGACATCCACCTGCGGCCACCACTGTGGGCCAGAACACACAGCCTTGACATTGGGCAGCGTCAAAGGCTAACGAAGGCCATGACAGCGGGGACACGAAGGGCCCACTCCCCACGAAGGGCTGAGGTTTCACAGCGCAGGCCTCACAATGCTGACGTTTCACAACGCAGAAAGTTTCAAACAGCAAACCCTGGGTAACCTGAACGAGGTTACTAAATTGTGTCCATAAATCGAAATGCAGACATTTCTGCTTTCTCTTTATAAGTGAAGAGGTGGATTCACATGCCTCATTTTAAAAGTTATTTTAAATTATTGACTTATTGAGATCATTTTATTATTTAATACTGCAGCCCTACAGGGTTTTTAAGAGAGGAATGACACAAGAAAAGAGCCCCAAAAATGCTCAGATCTGTAATGTTTTAAGCACACTAGTTACCTGTTCCTCCTACTGGGAAAACAGTAGTCAGAAAAAGGGAAGCGCACTGGGAGGAAAAGTGGCTTTTCTTTTCCACAGTTGTGAACACTGGGCTTTCCATTAATGAGGAAAATACTATTTTCTTTAAGCCATTTCAGTGTTCTAGGGGTCAAGGCTGACTTCTGCAACCTTCTGAGGTCTAATTTTCCCTTTTCTCTTTTTAGAGCAAAGGAACGTATTATAGAGTCAAGGATGTTATGCTGATGACGCGTGCACAGACACGCGGAGATACCCCAAGATATACAAGGAAACCCTCAGCCATTGGGAGCTCAGCCACGGAACATGGCCTGTGCAAACACATGGACCACGGTGCTGGGGGCATCACAGGCCAGACCATTGTGACCGTGACCTTCCTCTAGCCACCCACCGTGAGCAGTGGATCCTGTGACTGGGTAGATCCAGGTAAGTCACTGGTTATATATTTACGACACTTAGTAGCACATTATACTTAGAGAAAATGGATAATGTGTTCTAAGGTGATTGTCTGGGTTTATGAACGTTGTTGTCGTTAGGTGCTGTCGAGTCAGTATCCAACTCATAGCGACCCTCATAGGGTTTTCAATGGCTGACTGTTTTGGGATTGCCTTGGGAGTGGATTGCCAGGTCCTTCTCCCATTTTTGCAGTGCTGGGACTAGAACTCGGGACCTCAGAGGCTGCAGTGCAGCGCTCTACCAGCTCAGCTAAATCCCAGCCCCGGGTTTATGAATAGAAAAACTTAAATTTGATCTGCGATGCTAAAAGTGATACTGAAAATAGATTATACATGTATTCAAATATACCAACCTACGTCATTCTCCATCATTTGCATTATAATATCCATAAGTAAAAATAAGACAAATTAGGCTGCCATCTATTTTTTTTATTTGCTACTATTTTGATTAATGGAATTATTACTCCAGCTTAGCTACTTTAAAATAACATTTAGAATAATAAGAAATAAGCAATTAATCACGGTCTTTAAATTTTGGCAAGCAATCCAAACAAATCAAAATATCAGATTTCATTTTCAGCAGTTGGTCTGGTCTTTGAAAGCCACAAACCACGGGCGTATAGGTGAGTAATGTTTCTTGGTTGCAAAAATTATTTTAATTTCTAATGTTTAACAATAAAACAATAATAAAGCAATTTCTCTGCAACACTAAATAAACCTCCAGGTTTTTACTTTAATATCCACAGGCTAATAACACTCACACTTCAGCACGTAATTTTCAAAAAGTTCCTTCTAATGATGAATATGGATACTACCCTAGCAACAAATCCCATCTGATCTCAGAAGCTAAGTAGGGCCAGCCTGGTTAGTCCTTGGACAGGAGACCACCTGGGAATACACAGTGCCACAGGCTTGGGAAGGACCTGGCAGCCCACTCCCAAAACAATCAGCCATCAAAAATCCTACAAATAGCAGAGAAGCACTGACATAACGCCAGGCTTGGCACAGTGTGGGGCGGTGTTTGGTCTGCTGTACCAGGGTCGTCAGGAGTCCAACTCAACTCGCCAGCAGCTAACAACAACTAGAACCTCAGCATGCACTCAGTCACGCACATAGGTGGGAAAGCAGCTTTAAAACGGCAATGCATACAGAAGGCTCCTTTCCATGAGGGCTGGGTCTGTGATACCAGCTCTCCTGGTGGGCAGGGTGGTCTGCACCCAAGACCACAGCCTTCAGCCCCCTGGTCAGCAGGTACCTCGCCACAGCACCAGAGGCACAGCTCCTGACCACCTAGACCCCTACAGGTTCTCCCAGGTGTCTTGTTGTTGTTGTTGTTGTTCCGTAATAAACCCGGGAGAACGATCTGCTTGGACGACAGATACTGTGGCCAGGGGCTGCCCCTGCTAACTCCATGGCTTCACCTAGATCTCCAGCCTCAGAGGCCGAGTTACTCTCTCCCTTCTCACCACCTACCAGAGGCATGTGTCCAGAAGGGAAAGACAGGCTGACGGCCCTGTTTTCTGAAGGCCTCTGGGAGCTTGCGAAGTGACCATCTGTGATACGGAAGAGGCTGACACAGCACGTGCAGAAAAACACTGTCGCCAAGACAGCAAGGAAATCACCTCACACTTCTGGGCATTCACGTGTGCGCCAGGGAGGACTCTGACCCACACGAGCTCAGTCACTTCAGCAGATTGCCTGGGCCTCACGCCTGTGGAGCTGCTCCACTGTGAGACAGGGTGTGTTGCGATTTCTCAGAATTGTTGTTGTTGTTGGGTGCCGTTAAGGCGAGTCTGACTCACAGCAACCCTCATAGGGTTTTCAATGGCTGACTGTTTTGGGATTGCCTTGGGAGTGGATTGCCACGTCCTTCTCCCATTTTGCAGTGCTGGGAATCGAACTCTGGACCTCAGAGACTGCAGAGCGGTGCTCTACCAACTGAGCTAAATCCCAGCCCTTCTCAGAATTACCTACTATAAAAAATTTAGCCAGGTGCGGTGGCGCACGCCTGTCATCCCAGCGACTCGGGAGGCAGAGGAGAGAGGATCACACGTTCGAGACCAGAGGCAGTCTGTGTAACTTAGCGAGACCCTGGCTCAAAAAGTAAAAAAAAAAAAAAAAAAA
>VMDO01023370.1:0-31740 GCA_007922755.1 Pedetes capensis | reverse complement strand
TGTTGTTGTTGTTAGGTGCCGTCAAGTCGGTATCCGACTCATAGCGACCCTCATAGGGTTTTCAATGGCTGGCTGTTTCGGGATTGCCTTGGGAGTGGATTGCCAGGTCCTTCTCCCATTTTTGTGGTGCTGGGAATTGAACTCGGGTCCTCAGAGACTGCAGCGCAGCACTCTACCAACTGAGCTAAATCCCAGCCCCTCTAACTCTTAGCACACATTAATTATGGGAGCTTTCAATCCCCAGCTCTCTTTGAGAGACAGGTCATCAAAACAAAAAATCAGTAGAGAAATTATGGGCTTAAACTTCACCACAGACCAACAGGACCTAATAGATGTCTACAGAATATTCCATCTACCAGATGTGGAATACACATTTTTCTCAGCATCATATGGAATTTTTTCTAAAATAGGCCACATTTCAGTCTATAATATGGCCTCAACAAATACAAAAAATTAAAATCATCCCTGTGCCTTATTTGATCACAATGGAATAAAAGTAGAACTCATAAGCAAGAAAAACTTTAGATATGTTCCTAATACAAGGAGACTAAATAGCACACCTCTGAATGATCAATGGGTCATCAGAGAAATCAGAAAGGAAATTAAGAAGTATCTGCCATCAAATCAGGATGAAAACACATCCTACCAAAATATGTGGGATGCAACAAAGGCAGTTCTAAAAGGGAAGTTCATAGCCATGATTGCCTTCATCAGTAAGTCTGCAATTTCCAAGGCACTAGAAAGCTAACAATAAGCCAAATCCAAAAGAAATTACTAAGAAAGAAATTACTAAGATCAAGGCCAACATTAACAAAATAGAGACTAAAAGAAGAATAAAACAATTTCTCCCTTATGGGAATACAAAAAATTAATGAAATCAAAAGCTGGGTTTTAGAAAAGATCAACAAAATTGACATTCCCTTAGTTAATATTTTAATTTCAGAACTGCTTCAGTCTCCTTGAAAAAGTGAACCTATCCTTTAGTGTAGAGAATGAAAAAAGACTTAGAAAGCACTTTGCAATTTATTAACTGCCACATAAATTTTTGGTGTTGTTAGGTGCCATTGAGTCAGGTCCAACTCATAGCAACTCTATGCATGATAGAAGGAAACACTCCCCAACATTGTGCCATACCCAGCAATATGTCAGTACTTATTTGATATTCATAGGATTTTCAGTGGTTGGTTGTTTTGGAATTGTTTTTGTGAATGGCTGTCAGGTCCTTCTCCCAGTTTTGCAGTTCTGGGGCTCAAACCCAGGGCTTCAAAGAGAGCAGAGTAGCACTCTGCCAACTGAGCTAAACTCCAACATAAAATATGTTAGTAGTTTAAAGAGTAGTATTTGACCTAAAATGTAAAATACAACTGCTATACAATCATGCTGAGCTAATAATTTGGCAAAGTGAAAATTGAGTAAAAAAGAAAATGTGTATAATTTCATACATATTTTACCATATCTTAAAGTTAATATAAAATACTCCCTTTTGATCTCTATCTGAAACTAAACATTTACTGATGGCTCTTATTCTTGGCAATGAACCTTTGACAGGCTTCTAAAGGGATAATTTGGAGAACAAATACACATTATCTAAAATTAACTCACTCACTGATTATATGAATTTTAATTTTTACTTAAGTTTTATAAGAATGGAGAAAAAAGATTACATTTTCTCTAAAATAAGCTATCTAAAATAATAGTGTTAGTAAAAAATTAAAACTGAGGCTTTTCTTCTTTTAAAAAATTGCTAAATTCTCTTGAGGTCTAGAAGAGGAAATAAATTCCACAAGCTCATGGTACTAGTATTTTATGCACTGAACAAGAAGAAACATATTGGGCTCTGTTCATTCATTCATTCATTTACAGTCTGTCAGTCTTTGTACCCTGTGTATTCCAAAAAGGATTTGTTATATGCCAAGCCCATATAATGAGCCATATCATCAATACTTATGAAGAGGAAAAATATGCCTTTTCTCATTACTCATGCTGGACACTTTGCTATTCCTTGAATATCCCAGGCATGCATCAACCTCAGGTTCTTTTGTACTTGTGAAATATGCATGCTCCTCCTGGATGTCTCCATTGCTCACTCTTTTGCTTTTTGGTGTTTGGAAGACATTTCTTGATGGAGCAATTTAAAAAGTTCCATGTTACCTCAATTCACAATACATTTTCATTTACTTCCCAATCCTGCTCCTGTTCTCTTTACTCCATAATACTTTCCACCAGCTAACACATTAAACTTTCCAATTCTTTTTAAATTGTCTGTTTCTATTCAAGAAGGGCAAGAATTTTACTCTGGTTTATTCACTACTGGCTTCCTTTGGACTAAGCACCATGACTAGGACACAAACTGTCCAATAACACATAAAATATATTCAATATTATTGTGAAATGATCAAAATGTGGTGTTAGTTGTTACAATGGAGTTGGGCATGGTGGCACATGCCTGTAATCCCAGTGATTTAGGAGGCAGAGCCAGGAAGATCATGAGTTCCAGGCCAGAGGCAGCTTGTATATCTCAGTGAGATATTGATTCAAAATAAACAATAAATAAATGGATTGGGGGAGAAGTCCAGTGGCAGAGTTCTTGCAAAGTATGTGTGAGGCCCTGGATTCAACCCCCAAATTCTGCTAAATAAATAAATAAATAAGAAAGAAAGAAAAAATTACAATGAGATTAAGTGCAGGAATTCAGAGATTGACACCATATTATAGAAGCATCTTGGAGAAAAGCATATTGAGATCTCCATTTTCATTTTTTTGAATAAGGGATTCTGCCCATCAAAAGGGTCCTGGAATCCCTATCATTTTTCACTGTACACACAGGGAATCTTGCTACCAGACAGAACATTTAGGTTAAACTGAGTCAGACAACAGGGCCACAGCATTGTGTGACTATTCCCATAGTCCCTGATTGAACACTAAGACATTTCAGTGATTACTTAAAAAAAAAAAAGGAAGAAAGATGAAGAAGGCTATACATGCTAGTCAGTCTATTCCAGGTTAGAGCCGCATGAGATGCCCATAAGAAAGACTAGATTATGCCACCACTGTATTCTTAGATTCTCTGGTCATCAACTATTCCTTAGTAAAGAGGAATCAAAGACTGATATAATATTTTTTGAAGACTTGCAATTTTATGTATTTTAAGGCCATGATTCACACCTATTCTGTAGAGTCAGGTGATAACAAAGTAAGATAATTCAAGAGAAGAGCTATTACTTTTATGGATATTCTTTTATTGCATGCAATCTTGTATAATATACGGTATGTTAAGATGAATCATAAAAAAACCTTGAAAGGGCAAAAAAGAAAAGAATAGAAAAAAAGCTTTTTGAATGCACTGTACTCTCCCAGGTAGTCTGTGGCTTTCATTGTCCTTGTGCTATTTTTAAAATCTGTCAATTATAGAAAACTGGAATAATATGAATTATTCTGTCAATGGAAATGCAAATGAATTTTGCCCAGTGAAGATACAATTGCTTAATATCTCTGGATACTGACCAGCTGTGAACAAATTCAGCTCAGCATTTCTGATGGCTGATGTATCTGCCTGAGTTTTGGATTCCTTTTGAATAATCTGGGACTTATTACCACCTTTCTTATTAATTAAGAGTTTAAACAAAATCTTTGACATACTTTCATTTTATATTTTTATGAGGATTATTATTATTTTGCCTTTTCAAATATATTCTTTTTTTTTTTTTTTGTGGTACTGGGGTTGAACCCAGGGCCTCATGTCTGCATGCTTTGCAAGTGCTGGACCGCTGAGTTGCACCACCAGCCCATTTTTTTTTTCTACTTTTTGAGACAGGGTCTCACTAAGTTATGCAGACTGCCTTGGTCTTGAACTTGTGATCCTCCCAGCCTCTGCCTCCTGAGCCTCTGGGATTATAGGCATGTGCCAAGACACCCAGCTCAAATATATTCTTTAACAAATATATAGTTCCTGTTGTAACTATGGATTCATTCATAAGCACAAAGACTTTTTTTTTTGGTTGATTCTATGGGTGTATCTTTCTTTTAATAGATTCAGAGAGTATATTCACTCATTAGTCTGTATTCATAAAAATTGTTCAAGACTCAAATAAATTGTTTAAAATGGTAAGAGAGGAAGTTGAGTAGATGCAGTGGTGGGGAAATATCAATGGAAAGAGGGAAGGAAACACCTGGTGGGCCAGGCTGAGGAGTTTGAATGTGACCAAATGAAAGTTCTGACCTTCATTTGAAGCTTTGGGATGGGTCATTATGACACTCCTGCAGAGCTTTTATCAGTTTAAGACTGTCACAATTTAAGCTTATCTTTAGTGCTTCCTTGGAATGTTCCATTGCTGAGTAAACCAGACCATATGGATTTCACAAATTAGTTGCAACCTAAAGCCTATTGAATGTTGCCCCACTGGTAAGGGCAAAGCTGTGAGGTACTTCTCCTCCTGATTTCATGCCATTGGCTGATATTGTACTATTAAGGGGACTAGATTTATCATGAGGAAAAAGAGGAAGGACTGTGTAGATCAGATATCCTTTAGGGAGCTAATATCCAGAGCCCACAATGGACAAAGAAAGACTGGGCTATTCTAGAACTATTTCCTTAGCTGCCTGAATCAAGAACTATTAGTTAAGAAAAACTAAAGATCAATAATAATATTCTTTGAAGATTTATAATTTGATGTATATTAGGGTCTTAATGCCTTAAGCTGTGTAATAATTAAAATAATTTAAGTAAGATCTAGCCATAATGGTTAGTCTTCATTGAGTCTTCCAGGACTTCCGTAGTGATAACCCCTTGAATGTATAACACTGTGACATCTAACTATTAATAACTCCAAACTCCCAGTTTCAACAAACCAATATTCAATCATAGCAGCTATCATGTATTTTGCATTCTTTGTGACAGAATTCTAGGAATTACTGAGATGAACATCTGTTTCTTCAGAAGTTGACAAGTTGACATCTCAGTACTTTAGGTTACTGATGTTTTGAGAGCTTATGTAATCTGTTCAAAGAAGTCACAACACATGGGAGAAGGATGTGATAATCCACTTCTGAAACAATCCTGAAAACAATCAGCCATTGAAAACTCTATAAGGGTCACTATGAGTCAGACCCCACTTGACGGCACCTAACAAGAGGTCATAACACTGAGGAAGCAAGGAAATTGGGATTTAAATCTTGGCAACCCAATTCCAGTGCATATATCTTGCTTGCCATTCTCGAGGAAAAATTTAATCAGATGTTGCAGAAAACAGGTCTAAACACTGTAAAAAAATTTCATTGAAATAAATCATAGACATCAAACACAAGAGAAAAAACACATCATGCATTCTCAAAAGTCACTCTCCCAAATCTATGTAGAAGCTATAGTTTAAGGGAATTGTGCAGCAAGAAAGAATCAAATCTGCATATTTCAGCAAAAATCATCACAGGAAGTGCTCAGAATTCTCACCAGCAGTAGCTAAATTTAGCTTTTTTATACTAATAGCTAACTTATTGAACATACACCGGCAATAAGCCATTGTTTCAAGCATTTTACATGTGTTAATATATTAAGTATTCATAAACCCCCTGTAAAGTAGGCATTTTTATTATCCTCATTTTACAGATGAAGAACTTAAGGCATATAACTTGTACAGGTAGTGATAGGCAAAACTTAGATACAAGCCTCATAGGCTGCCTTTAGAGTCTATGCAAGACCACAATACTGTGGTCCCTTTTAAGACTCTTGAGTGCTATTTTACTCTAAAAGTGCCATCAGCAACAATTTTTCACAGCCTAATTGCATGCTCAATATTTATGTCTGTGTGTATAGCTCTTCTTGGTAGTGGCAAAGAATATTCACATAACATATGTTATTTGAATTATCATCCCTATGAGGAAGGCAGAGTTATTTTCAGAGTCCCTGTTTCAACAGAGGAGGGAAACAGAAAGCAAGAGAGACTAAGTAATTTGCTTGAGTTGACATGGCTGAAAAAAGGCAGATGTGAATGATAGAAACCAAGTTCTCTTATTCTTTTTTGATGGCATCATATTACTTGAATGTGGTTAACAGAAAGATAGCAGTTGTTTGGAGTTCATATCTGTCTGGTTTTTAGAACAAGCTCTCAGCTATTATATCCTAAACCAGGGGTAAAACTTCATTGACAGAAGATCAGACAAGAAAGCTCTACATGGAACTGGTTGCAGAGAGTCATAAAAAATGCCTTGGGTTTAGGTTAAGAGTGACTTAGAGATGTATGAAGAAAGAGTGGGAGTGTTTATTAGTTAACTTTCTAGTTTTCTACTAAGTTTTCTGCTAAGGAAGTGTTTCCTAAATTTCAGTAATTGCTCATCTTTGTAATTTTTGCTTTATCAATATATCACTTATGCTACTTAATGTAATATGCACAATAGAATAAGAGAATGAATTCTGAAATTACTGGTTTAATACATGAGTGAACATTTTGCAATGGATTACAATAAACACAAAATGACTGAAATCATGTCTTGAGAAAAAAGGAGACACTTAAGGTTGGCTAGACAAAAGAGAACTTGGCAATAGAAGAATGAACCAATGAACTCAAGGTTTCTGCCATTCTGTTATACATATAATGTATATTTGCCCAGATAGTAACAAACAAAGCTTCCTTTGTTGTTGTTGTTGTTGTTAGGTGCTGTCGAGTGGGTATCTGACTCATAGCGACCCTCATAGGGTTTTCAATGGCTGAGTGCTTCGGGATTGCCTTGGGAGTGGATTGCCAGGCCCTTCTCCCATTTTTGCGGTGCTGGGAATTGAACTTGGGGCCTCAGAGACTGCAGCGCAGCGCTCTACCCACTGAGCTAAATCCCAGCCCAAGCTTCCTTTACACTTGAACAAGTTTAATGAGATTGAGGGAAATATTTAATTGTGCACCACTTAATACAGAAATATGGTGGAATTCATTGTAAAAATGAGGAGTAGACAGTTCAGAGGTAGTAAGATACTTCATAAACACAAAATTGAACTTTAGCTGAGGGCAAGAGAATCTAAGATTTTTCTAATTCCTTTGTCTCTTGGTGGGGTAGGGTAGGAGCACTGACTGCTGAATTTTCAGAATGGTATTTGAAGCCCATAATGTGACACTCTGCTGTGTTTCTCTTCCAAATTCCATCTCACACAAAAACTCAGCATGATTCTCACTTGAATTCTAGGTACAGAAACCAATGACAGGTAAACAAGTAGAGGATTTCCAAAATCTTACTTCTGAAATTAGAATTCTGTTTCTATTTATGTAATATATTCACACAGTTGTCTTGTTGATACTCATCATGTACATGTGCAGACATTATCTGTGTGTTCATGTATATTTTGTAATTTTCATCATTATTTTAGTCTAATTTTTTTTGTGGTGTTGGAATCAAACCCATGGCTTTCCATGTAGCAGGCAAACACTCTACTATTCAGCCACATCCTCAGCTAATTTAGTTTAATTTAATCATTGCAATAAGCTCCTCTCATTGATATTATCAATTCTATTTTGAAAATGGAAAAATAAGTGAAAAGAAATTATATAACTTGCCACCAGGTAGAAAATGGTAGAGTTGTGATTTGAAATTAGATTTCTGGGATATCTTTAAAGATGATGACAAAATATTTTCTATTTTTTACTTTGAAGGAAGTTGTTGTTGTTAGGTGC
This sequence comes from Pedetes capensis, assembly GCA_007922755.1. Taxonomy (NCBI): domain Eukaryota; kingdom Metazoa; phylum Chordata; class Mammalia; order Rodentia; family Pedetidae; genus Pedetes; species Pedetes capensis. The sequence continues at coordinate 24,088 of VMDO01023370.1, read as the reverse complement.
CATTGAATCAGGTCTGACTCATAGTGACCCTATGTACTATAGAATGAAACACTCCCCGACATTGTGCCATGCCCTGCACTGTCGTCAGTGCTTCTCTGCTATTCATAGCACTTTTGATGGCTGGTTGTTTCAGGAGTGGGTTGCCAGGTCCTTCTCCCAAGCCTAAAGAACCTTGTATTCCCAGGTGGTCTCTCATCTAAGGACTAACCAGGTGGACCCTGCTTAGCTTCTGAGATCTGATGAGATTGGATGCCAGGGTGGTACAGCTATAGACTTGAAGGAAATATAGAGTCTAAATTCCCTTTCTTAAATTTGGTCTAGCTTTAATGACTTTCTGATGAATGGAATGCAGTGGTAATTATGTTTTGGAATTTCTGGGATTGAGTCATAAAAGCTTTGTAGCTTCTGCTTGGGCCTCTGGGAACCTTGTTATCTGGACATTCCCTCTTAGGATACTCCCTTTTAAAAGTTGGCCATCATGTTTAAAGAAGCCCAAATGGCCCCATAGAAAGGCTAACAGAGAGATTAATTGAGGCCCCCAGGTGACAGTCCTGGCTGATTTCCCAGCCAACAGCCAGCTTCAACTTGCCAGTATAATGGAATCATCCATATCTAGCCCCATTGAGCCTTCAGATGACTGTAGTTCTAGCTGATATCTGACTACAACCCTGAGAAATCTATTCATTTGCTAGTGCTGGCATATGAAAGTATCACAAACTATGTGACTTGGGACAGAAATTTGATCTCTCAGAATTCATGAGGAGGCTAAAAGTCTTAAATTAAGGTGTCAGAAGGGCCATGCTAACTTTGTAAATTCTAGAGAAGAATCTTTCCATGCCTTTTCCAACTTTTAGAGGTCCCAGATATTCCTTGGCTTTGGTAACATAACTCCAGTATCTTCCTATTGCCATGGTCTTCTACTTCATTCACATGGTCTCCTACTCTGGTTGTCCCGTCTCATCTCCTTTTCTTATAGGGATATCAGCTATTGGATTTAGGTACAAATCTAAATCTGGGATGATTTCCTCTTCAGCTTCTTAACTAATTATACCTACAAAGGCACCAAAGTTCTGAGTAGGCATGAATTTTGGGGGATACTGTTCAACTTAGTATAGATTCAAAGCAAAAACTATACAGCCAAACTTTTTCTGAAATTCATCCACAAAGTCATAGTGTGCTGCTTAGTCTTTTTGTTACTGTGACAAATACATAAGAGCAACAGTTTAAAAGGAAAAAAAGATTTATTTTGGCTTATTGTTTCAGAAGTTTCAGTCTTTGGTTGGTTAGCTTCCTTGTTGTGGGTTGAGGCAAGGGTGAATATCATGGTGGGGAGAATGTGGTAGAGAAAAGCAGCTTACAACTGGATGACAGCAAGCAGAAATAGGGAGAGACCAAGGACAAGGTATATCCTTCAAATGCATGCCCTCAGTGTCTTACTTCTTCTAACTGGGCCCTACTTCCTAATGTCCCTCTCAGCATCAGGTCATCAATGGGTTAATCTATTTAATGAAGTTGATGCCCTCATAATCCATGGACCTCTCAATAGCATCATGAGCTGGGGACCAAACCTTAAACACATGAGCCTTTTGGGGAGACATTTCATGTCTAAAACATAGTACATAGGCATAATAAAGTGGTTATTACAAGCTGCCAAAATTTGGGTCTGATTGTCATGGAGCAATAGAAAGCCATGTCTTTGACTCTACTACACTGTCTTGTTTTCACAGAACCTGAAATCTTAAAGTCTAACAACTAATGTTGCAGAAAACAGTTATTTTTTAAAACTCTGCTTGAAGTTTGCTAACAGTTATGTTCTTTATTTGCTTCATAGAGCGCTAGATTTATGAACTACCAAGAACAATACTTCACACATAGTAATCAACATATATTTTAGCTCTTTCCATTACCTTTCATATTGCTAGAACCATGAAGTCTTACTTAAATGTATCTTCCCAAACAGAAAATCATAATCCTGTCTCTATCCATTTGAGCTAAGTCTCTGAATATGTGAATTTTTTTCTCCATCTTTTTTCTCTGTGACTTATTAGGATAATTCCAAAAACAGCAGACCAGTTCTTGACCTGGAGTATAAGAACACCTTCTGAATTATAGAAAGATATAGCTAACTTGGCATTAGTCATTTACATGTTACCAGTTTTGCCAGAAATGTATCTTCAGAGTGTGTCATGGTTTGAATATAAAATGTCCCCCAAAGGCCATGTGCTTTAATGTTTGGTTTCCAGGTAATACTGCTGTTTGTGGAAGTCATGGAGCTTTGGGAGGTGGCACTCAGCTTTGTGGAAGTGGTCATTGGAGGCAGGCCTTTAGAGGTTCCTTTTTAAAAATTTTTTTCCCCAGACCTGCAGTTCCTGGAAATTTTCTGTGCCTCCTGCCCTGCAATGCAGTAAGGTTGTCTAACACAGTCCCTGCTACTGCTGCTTCCACCATTATGGACCAATCCTCTAACCTGTGAGCTTCCACTAAATATCTTTTTCCTCATAAGATTGCTTGAGTTGTTTCTTGGCTACAGTGACAACAGCTGAGTAATACAGAAAATTGGAACTGGAGACTGGGGTTGTTGATGTGCAGGAACTTGATCATATGGTTCTTAGGCATTTGGAATTTGTTTATAGGAGGAGTCTGGAAGAGTTTGGAGATATAGGTGGGCAAGAGAAGCCATGAAGGGCTTGAGAGGCAGTTCTGGTGAAAATAAAGAGGACCAGAATTCTATTGCTGATAGAAATGCAGATGAGACTGATAGGCCTTTAGAGAAAAATGAGGACTCTATACATTGGACTAAAGGTGATCCATGTTATATTCTAGCAAAGAGACTGTGTTCATTCTGCCCATATTCTAAAGAGTTGAGTAAGGCTGAATTTAAACATAATGGACTAATTAACTTGACGGAAGAAATATTATGAGGACAGCAGAATATAGACAGTATGGCATGGTTATTTCTTGCTGCTTTGAGCCAGATTTATGGGGGGAAATATGTAACAAAAGGAATAGAAAAAGGATCTGAAAAAGGCATAGCTTAAAGAAGCAAAAAGCCCCAGTGGTGAGGGCCTTTCTAAGGTTACTGTAAACAGTTCAGGCAAGGAGATAAGGTAAAGAAAAGCCATATACTTTGTGCTAGGACAATAAAGATGGCCTGGAGGCACAGAAGGAGTTGGCCAGACCCCTCTCACCTAAGGTCCTGTGTAGGAAACCCAATTAAAAAGGAAGTGTGTGAAAAGTTGTCTCCTAAAAAAGGACTGATCAAAGAAATGATTTCTCACTCTGAGTATACAGAGGTTGCCACTGCAACCATCATCCAAAAGGGTGTAATTACCTCTCAAGCTAGCAGCAAACCTTGGTGACATCCAAGTGGTGTTGGTTTTACAGGCATGGAGAATGCAAGAGTTAACAGTTATGGAGGCTGCCACCAAGGTTTCAGAAGATAATCTGAGAGGCCAGGCAATGTGTGCCAGGACTGGGTGCCCTGTGGAGACCACCTGAAGGATTAATGCAGGAAGCTTTTGCAGATGGAGTTTTAGCAGCAATGGAGACCATAGGATGTTGGAGATGCCAGCAGCATGAAAATGCTGCCAAGGGAAGCCACCAGGAAAAAGTGGAGCCAGCCTAGAAGGGCCATTGGTGCTGGAAATAACAGGACCATAGTGGCAGAATCATGCAAACCTGTTTAAGCTCAGATGATGCCAGATGCCAGATGATGGTACATATGCCAGATGCCAGACATGAACTGATGGATTTTACTTATCCAGTGAAATGTCAACCTTACTACAGACCAATCTTTTCTTTCTGTGCCCCCATTACTCTTTTTTGGAATAGGAATCCTTACTCCATGCCATTATATGTTAGAAGTATGTAACCTGTTTTTGTCTTCCAGGGGCTCACAGTTAAGTTTACTTTGAGTCTCAATGGAGAATTTGGACTTGGTCTTTTAGGCATGGTTGAGACTGTTAAGCATTTGGGGACTCTTAAAGTTGGGCAGAAGGCATTTTGCATTATGAGATGCCATGGATCTTTAGGGGCCAGGGGAAGAGTATCATGGCGTGAACATAAAATGTCCCTCAAAGGTCATATGCTTTAATATTTGGTCCTTAACTAGTGGCACTATTTGTGGACATCATGGAACTTTGGGAGGCAGGACTCAGCTTTGTAGAATTGGTTACTGAGGGTGGATAGGCTTTTGGAGGATTTTTCCCCAGACTGGTGGTTCAGGGAAGCTTTCTCTGCCTGCTGCCCTGTAATGCCATGAGGTCATCTGCCACAGGCTTTGCTGTAGCTGGCATGCCTGCCGTTGCTGCCATTATGGATTGATCTGTTAGCATCCAGAATATATCTCTTCCCACATAAGATTGCTTTGGCTGATTTTTCTGCTTTAGGGATAACAGCTGACTAATGTAGTGTGTGTGTGTGTGTGTGTGTGTGTGTGTGTGTGTGTGTGTGTACATACGCATGTGTATTGTGTTACAATCAACAACAAAAACATTATGTAAGCAGACATTGTGTCCTGTATTTAGTTTACTTAGCTGAGGCATAGGTAGAGAATCACTATTCTACTGGATGTCTCTATCTTGGGCTTGATATATCCAGTGGGCTGATCGAAAATAAAAATTAAGGGATTCGTCTTATCTTGTTCATTGTTTCTTGACATATCAAATAATTTCTCATACTCAATGGTAGATCATTAAAAACATACCAAATCTACAAAACAACTAGATAACTGACAACAATAATTAAACTGCTTATTTGAAAACAAAGGGTAAATGTTTTCTAAAGCTACAACTCATAAAGAAGAACAGGGTATGGTAACAGGTTAATAACATTTAAGAAATTTCTCAATCATGTGCCCCTTGATTGACTTCATTCTAATTCTTTTTTCTTCTTGGAACATGGGTCTCTGTATCCCATTTTCCTTACCCTATCTCATCCTGAGTCTGTTAAGTTTTCTCCAGTGACTTTTGTCCTTTCCATTTTCGTCTTAAGCCAGTGGCAACTTATAAGCACTTGCAATATTCTTTAAATATGTATTTACTATTTTTTAGTTCTTAATTATTGAATGGCCTGCAGTCATAGCACTATGGTTTCTGATCCCATTGGATCTCAGAAGCTAAGCCTGGTTCGTACTTGGATGGGAGACCATCTGGGAACACCAGATACTGTAGGCTTTGGAGAAGGACCCGGCAACCCACTCCCAAAAATCAACCCACCACTGAATACCCTATGAATAGCAGAGAAGCACTGACAATAGTGTTTTGCCTGTTGTATGTACAGTTGCTATAATTCAGATACCGACTCAACGACACCTAATAATAACAATTATTAAAAGGTTATCTCAGATAAATAAAATCACCTAGCTAAATTATATTATTACTTACCATCATCTGTCTGATAATTCTTATAATTTACTTTTGCTTCAGGCCTAGCATTGACATAATATTTTAGATTATATTCTTAATTATGGATTATTTTTTAAAAGTATTTATTTCAGTACAAGAGGACATTAAAGGCTATGTACTCTGTAAACAAAGAATGATCTTTATTAATTATTATTAATTTGGGAAGATTATTTTGAATTAGTGAAAGGCTTAATTAAATGTGTACATGCATGTTTTCATGAAATTTTAAATATTTCACCCTAAACAGTAAGTAAATCAACACTGTGTTATTTAGTGGAACTCTATAGAGATCTAATATATAGAAATCATTATATGTATAGAGTGTGTAATAAGATATAAAGAATTAAAAAGTACTTACCAGAAACCTCTTAAAATAGTTCTCAAGAGAAAAGTATTCAAAATAAAAGAATTATGCTTTACAGTATAAATTTAATATTCTGGATAACTCAGAGGAAAGCCAGAGAGCACTGAGCTTCTGAGTCCTCCAGTTGTCCTAGAGTGACCCTATATGGTTTCCTAATGTGAGCAGAGCACAAGAAGCTACTTGTAATGTGGTGGTGAGGCTGGCATAAATAAATGTATCTATTTATGTGACACAATTGGGAAAGAAGAGGTAAATCCATAAAATAAAGCTGCATGTACAAAGATTAATGGACTGGGGTTTAGCTCAGTTGGTAGAGTGCTGCTCTGCACTCTCCAAGGACCTAAGTTCAATGCCCAGCATTACAAAATCAGAAGGACATGGCAATCCACTTCCTAAGCAATCCCGAAACAATTAGCCATTGAAAACCCTATGAACTATGAGTTCAATCAACTAGACAGCACCTAACAACAACAACAATAGCAGAGACTAAGGCCTACAAAGGAAGCCAGGGTAAAAATTAATGAGAGAAGATAATAAAAAGGTATAATGTTATCATATGAGCTAAATACTGGTTTATGGCCAAACAACCCACTGGTAAGCTCTCTATACAGCTGTCCCAAAGGGAGAGGACATTAGTATAATCATTCAAATTGATTTCTTCTCTCTTAGTATTAAAATAAATGGCTTTAATGTGAATCCTTCATAAGAAAGAAATGGACTTTTCAGACAAACTTCCCTAATTTGCATGACAAATTTAGAGAAAGCTTGAGCTGAGGTTTATTTTTTCATTATGAACACAGACATTTCAACAAATGGTTATCACAAAAACAAAATTAAAAGGCAAATCAAATCACCAAACAAAAAAGAAAGGCTCCTTTGTTTTATAGGAGTTGCCATGAGGCAAACAAAAACAACCATATATATGCTCAGTCAACACTGGTTAAATTAAATTTGCTAAAATGCATAATACTTGTAAGCAGCATATTGATGTGGAGAAAACCCCAAGGGTTCATTACTTCACATGTAGTACAAGACCAACTCAATTCTACCCGAAAGAGGCTCTCTGTTCAGAAATTTTGTTTTCTTTTGAAAGGCTTTACAGTTTTATTTATAGGACATATGAGACTCCTTCCCTAGGCCACAACATAGGATATACTTCAAGAAAGTTGCCATTAGAAAGTCAAATAAAGAAAAATCAATGGAGTGTCATAACAAAGAACTAATGAAAAATAATAGGCTGCAAACTCAAAATGTCCCAAACTCAATTTGTCACGTCTTCTGTAATTCCATTTCTGAATCTGGCCCTTACACAAAGCCAGTCATCCTAACTGGACAGGGAACTCTGAGTCTCATAATGAGTTTCTTGGTTATACACAAGCAATCATATCTTCCCTCCCTTTTCCTTAGATTTCTCTATTTCCATTTCCAGGATTAGCTATTCAACCTTTCATATCTGGTTGCTTCAGAGGGATTCCTTTATTCTAGATTACTTTTAGTTAATTAGATCTACCTCTTGCTCTTTAATATTTTGATTTCATCATGTCATTACCTTACTTCCAACTTTTGTTGTTGTTGCTAGGTGCAGTTGACTTGGATCCAACTCATACAGACACTACATACAACAGAATGAAACACTACCCCACACTGTGCCATGCCTGAGACTATGTCAGTGCTTCTCTGATCATATATATATATATATATATATATGTATATATATATATATGTATATATATATATACACACATATATATACATATACATATATATATATTTGTTGTTGTTGTTATGTCCCTTCGAGTCGGTATCCAACTCATAGCGACCCTCATAGGGTTTCAATGGCTGACTGTTTTGGGATTGCCTTGGGAGTGGATTGCCAGGCCCTTCTCCCATTTTTGCAGTGCTGGGGATCGAACTCAGGACCTCAGAGACTGCAGCACAGCGCTCTACCAACTGAGCTAAATCCCAGCACACACATACACACACACACGCACACACACACACACACACACACACGGCTGACTGTTTTGGGAGTGGGCTGCCAGATCCTTTTCTCAAGCCTACAGCACCTGGTATTCCCAGGTGGTCTCTCATCCAAGGGCTGGTGCTGATCCTGCTTAACTTTGGAGATGTGACGAGATCAGGGTGGTATGTGGCCCCTTATTCCCTAGCACACTGAATATTAGTTTTCTGCATGATTTTTAGGAATCTCCACTGAACTTACATGTACATCTCTACATCTCTGTTATATTCATTACTTCTCTTCTAGTTGGAATCTTATACACTCAGAGACCTTTTTTCTCATAATACATCTTACATTTTGTGCACCTAGATCATTTTGTTTCCAGAAAAACTCCATCTATTCCATTCATATCTCCTTCAAAGACAAACTCAAGTCCCACCTGAAGGTCTGATCCCTCTGTCTCTTACATGTCTTCTTGGGCCTCTTCTTTTCTATATACAATCCTTTTTGTGGTCTGACTTGGAGGGCTTTGTGCCGTATCAGGTGGAGTCAATTTTTTATTTCAAGTGAACTTAAGTTTCTTGAATTCAAACTTCACTTCCCCCAGAAAGTCTTTTTCCGTTACACTTTTCATATCCAATTTAGTTTCGACCTCCAAATTGTGTTTCCATTAGTCCCTGAACTTTTCCATAGCCATACCTGGCACACTTAGAATTGTTTGTCTGTTTCTTTAGTGGACTGTTGTTATAGTTTAAATTTAAGATGTCTCCCAAATGTCATGTGTTTGGATGTTTGGTTCTCAGCTGGTGGTGTTGCCGTGAGAGGTCATGGAATTTGGGGAAGTGGGATCTAAGCTTTGTGGAAGTAAGTCATTGGATGAGGGCCTTTGGAGGTTTTATTTGGGCCCCCAGTTCTGATAGCTGTCTTTGCTTTCTGGTTGACAAGTTGTGAGGCTGTCTGCATTCTGTTCCTCTGCCATGCCTTTCCTGGTGCCATACCTTCCTGACATTATGGACTGAAATCCTCTATCCATGAACCCTAATCAATCTTTTCTCCTGCAAGTTTGTTTCTGTCAAGTATTTTTCCACAGTGACATGCAAGCTGACTAACACAGCTGTGAACTTTTTAATAGTACCAGTCTAATCCCTCCACTTTGGGCACTATTGTGTCCCAAGGACCATTGTATCCTATAATGGATATAATGGCACAAAACAAATGCCTCAAACCATCTTCTGACGAATTCATTTCAAAGTAAGGACTATTTCTTCAGTTTTTAAAAAATATTCCCCTTAAGTTGTTGTTAATATATAACTTTTGGAAATTACAAAATCTGTCTTTAAACATGGGAAAAGCAATAATGACAGTTGAATTTATTCTAGATGGCAATTGAAGGGCAGTAGTGTTCAAGACCACATTTAAGAGGAAATTGTAAACACTGACTTAAAAAATCTCATTAGTAAATCACAATGGAAAATGATCCATCAAAGCCTAAGGGGTCTTGATTTACTTGAGGTTGGAACTGCCCTTCCCAAGCCTAATCCTTGGCTGAGTACAGTCTTAGGGGAATGATGAAGGCAGATCGTGAACACTGCATTGGAGACTTAATACATGTCCAGCATCCACAACTTCAAAGTAACTATGAATCCATCTTAGTCAGAACCTATCATTCAAAACACTAGCATGAAGAACACCAGCACCTCATTTGTAGCAGGAATGGTTCAGGTACCCCCAGGCCTAGGATTAATTTTTTTCCCCAAACGTTGATCCTAATAAAACATGCTGGGCACAAAATGAGCCAATATCCCAATTTTGGCACTTCCTCTTGCAAAGCCTGCGTTTCTGTGTCTCTTTAAACCAGTTTGTCTTCACTCCTTTCACAGTCTTTTCTTTTTATTAGCAGTCATTCAAATGATGGGTTTCATTATGACATTTTCACACCTGTATATTGTGTGGGCTGGGATTTAGCTCAATGGGGAGAGTGCCACTCTGCAGTCTCTGAGGTCCTGGGTTCAGTTCCCAGCACTGCAAAATGGGATAAGGACATGGCAATCCACTCCTGAGGCAATCTCGAAACAATCAGCCACTGAAAATCCTACAAGGGTCTCTGTGAGTCAGAGATGACTCAATGGCACCTAACAACAACAACAAAAACAATATTGTGTAGTTTGCTCATATTTACCCTCACTCCCCTCTTTTGTTCTCCTCCTTTCTGTCTTGCTTTGGTTCCCCTCCTTTCTGTCTTCCCAAATATTCCCCTTCCACTGTCTTTCTGAATTATTCACAGTCTTATTATTAATTAAAATTTCTGGAATCTCACTCTAGGGTTCCCTTCTGTCTATTGAAACTGTGTGTGCAGAGGGAGGAAAGGAAAGAGGAGACAATCTGGCTTCTTGGGGTCCTCCTACATGCCCATCTCTCCTTTCCTTATCCTTGAGCTTTCTAAATTCTAGAATGGAAATTCTTTTTCATTTTTCAGTACTGAGAGGTTGAATCCAGGGCTTTATATATGCTAGGAAAATGCTGTAACACTGAGCTGCACCTCTAGTACATTTAAAAAAATTTTTTTTTTAATTTTGTTTTTATTTTGAGACATGCAGCACAGGGTGCCTATGGCCTTGAACATGCAATCCTCCTGCCTCAGCCTCCCTAGTCATTGAGACCACAGGTGTGTCATAACACTTAGCCTGAGGGGGAATTATTATCCTGAGGGTCATAGATAGACTTGCAGATTTTTGATATCTGTGTATACAACCATCTAAAACTTTATTATTCAAGTTGCATCTTTCATTGCATTTTTAAAGTAATTAATCATCCCCAAAAGTTTAGGGATTTCTGATTACAAGTTTATGTGTTATTTTCGGCCCCATTCTTTGCTAAATCTTCTTTTACCATCTTTTCTTGATGGTCTATGTGTTTGTCATGTTTCTGCTGCTGTGATAAAATACTTGACATAAGTCAATTTATAGGAGAAGAAGTTTATTTTGGCTCATGGTTTCAGAGGTTACAGTCCATTGTCATCTGGCTCCATTGCTTTTAGGCCTACGCTGAGGCAGAACATAATGGTGGGAGGACATGGGAGAGCAAAGTTGCTCACCTTATGTCAGCTGGGCAGCAAAGAGAGAGAGAGAGAGAGAGAGAGAGAGAGAGAGAGAGAGAGAGAGAGAGAGAGAGAGAGAGGAAGGGGCTGGAGACAACATATGTCATTCAAGGGCACATTCCCAGTCACTTCTTTTCTCACTTGGCCCTACTTCCTGAAGATTCCACTACCTCCCAAGAGCCCATTACGTTATGAATCCATAAACGAGTTAATCCACCATTGAAGTCAGAATCTTCATGATCCAATTACCCCCTAAAAGTCCTACCTCTGAATACTTCTGTGTTGGGACCAAGCCTCTAACACATGAGTTTTTGAGGGATTCCTATGATTTAGTTATAAAGTGTCCCCCCAAAAGGCTCATGTGTAGAAGGTGTGGTCCCCAGCTAGTGATGCTACTGAGAAGTGATTCGATCAGGAAGGCACAAATTTTTATCAATGGGTTAATTCATTGATGAGTTCATAGGTCAATGGGCTATTAGGAGGTAGAGGAAGTAGGGCACTGGTAGATGCCTCTGAAGGCTGTGTCTTGCCCCCAGACACTTCGTATCTTGTTCTTTCTGCTTCCTGGCTTCCATGATGGGAATAGCTCTGCCCTGCCATGTGTTCTCTGTTATGATGTTCTGCCTTACCACAGGCCCAGAAACAATGGAGCCAAGCAACCATGGACTGAAACCTCCAAAACCATAAGCCTGAATATATCTTTCCTTTTTTAAGTTGACTTAATTGAGTTTCTCAGGACTTTTGTTGCTGCTGCTGCTGTTTGAAGTACTTAGGGGGTTGAACCCATGGCCTCATATATGCTCACCTTATGAGCTAGACCCACAGCCCATTATTTATTTATTTATTTATTTATGTATTTATGTATTTATTTATTTATTTATTTGAGACAGGTCTTGCTAACTTAGGAAGGCTGCTTCTGGCCTCGAACTGATGATCCTCCTGCCTCAGCCACCAGAGTTGCTGGGATTCCAGGTGTGTATCATGGTACCTGGCTTGTTCTCAGGTATTTTGTCACAGTGGTGGAAAAGTGACTAGGGCACTTCAGGGACACTTCAGGTTCAAACTATAACAATTGAAATAGTCAATCTTAGCAATAAAACCTGTGCTTTGGTACCCAATAGGAAATAGAATCATTCATTCATTGGTTCAACTGATAAAGAGCACTGACCATAAGACAAAATAAACACAATAACTACTTACTGTGTATAAGGCATTTTGCTAAATGATTATCTTCTTTAATACTCAAAACTATGAAATATGTATTATTATACTCATTTTATGGATGAGAAAATGGCAGTAGTAACTCAAATTCTCACAGTAAAGTGATGGCTCCTGGAGCTAGGTTTATCTCTTTAAGTGTCATTTCCAAATTATTTGAGGGAGGAAATGTAAATATGAGGCCAACCAAACATGAGAACCTCTGTCCATGAGAATGAGCAACAGTATACTAGTAAGGACAGTCACCCTCTTTGTTTACAAATACATCAAGCTTCCTCCTTGTTCTGAATCTTAGATCATTTTATTTCTAGGTGAAATGTGGGATTTGGCACTAGAAAACCTCATTTATGAGCCTCTGTGATCTGCAATGAAATTGTGGATATGACATATTTAGCCACTCCCCTTCTTTATACTCATACTCATGGATTCCCTGATTACTTATCAGCCTTTTAAAAAATTTTTACATTTACTGATGTTCATTTAATCTTTACTTACAGGAGGATAACAGGTCCTAGTAGCATAATACGTGATTGAAGCAGCAGCAGTATTTTCTTTAAAGACTTTAAAGACTCAACACAAAGACAAACTATATTAGTCATAACATCTGAGCAATATTGCAAACTCCCCTTTCATTCATTTTAATTGGATATATTTACAATTGTCTCTGCCCATCAAGAAGTGATCTCTTCTGTACCTTCGTCATCAAGTTGGTTAGATGAGTGTCCAGTTGTTTCAATAAGCTTTAAAGTGTTTCTTGTAACTACCTATCATACCTTCTTCCTCCTCTCATTTTTCTTCTCTTCTTCCTTCTCCCTTTTGTCACAGACATCCCTCATTTTAATATTTTCTTCTATTTCTCCAAGAAATTAAAGATTTTAAAAACTTATTTATTGGTTAGGTCTCTTTATTGTTGTTGTTAGGTGCCATTGAGTCAGGTTCAACTCATAGTGACCCTATGTACATTAGAACAAAGCACTTCTCTGCTACTCATAGGGTTTTCAATGGCTGATTGTTTCAGGATTGAGAATGGACTGCCAGGTTCTTCTCCCATTTTTGTGGTGCTAGCAATCAAAACCAGGGCATAAAGCATGCAGAGTATGCACTCTAGCCAACTGAGCTAACCCCCTGCTAGGTATCTTTAGCTCCTTAAAGATATTTTAAAATAACTGACATTTTTCTTTGACTACCCTTCGCAATAAGCCTCTGAGAAATCTGGTGATTTGAAAATTCAACAAAGTATTAGGATCTAGAACTACGATCTAGAACTAGGTCTCATTGGGCCTTTGTACATTTGAAATGTAGATAATGTAACGTGTTGTTGTTAGGTGCAGTTGAGTTGGTATCCAACTCATAGCGAACCTGTGTATAATAGAAGAAACACTATTGTCATGCTTCTCTGCTGTTCATAGAGTTTTCAATGGCTGATTATTCTTTGGGAGTGGGTTGCTGGATCCTTCTTCCAAGCCTACAGCACCTGGTGTTCCCAAGTGGTCTCCCATCCAAGTACTTACCAGGCCTGACCCTGCTTAGCTTCCAAGATCTGGTGAGATTGGATACCACGATGGCATGGCTGCAGGCAGTGCCAAATGTGAAATATTTTAGATATATTGGGTTGAATTAAATAGTTTCATTTATTTTTTTAATGTGGCTACCAAAATATAAACTACACCCCCAAGCGCATCTGTCAGATTGTTTCCAGAAAGGCTTGACATGTGGACAGCATCATTCAATAGACTGGGGACCTGAGAGGAGTGAAGGAGAAGATAGAAGCCATCTTATAAAGGCAGACAGGATAAAATTCTTTTGTAGCACATGTGCCTCTAATTGCCATAGCCTCTGACTGTGGACATCACCCTACAATTTCCTCATTTTCCATGTGGATTCAACGCCAGACCTTCCAGGGCGCTTCCAGTCCTCACCACCAGATGGAGACTCTTCAGGTTTCCAGCTCCAATTGAATGACTACTGATCTCTCAGCAGGTGCAGTTGTGGAGCTACTCTGCCCTCACCGTGTTGTTGTTGTGGGATCTGACTCATAACAATCCAATGTAAAACAGAATGAAACATGTAAACTGATCCAATAAATATCCTAATCCATATATATTTATGCACATCTATCTATCTATCTATCTATCTATCTATCTATCTATCTATCTATCTATCTATCTCTGCAGCTGTAGCCCTATGGCTTCTGATCCTGTCGGATCTTGGAAGCTAAACAGGGTTGGGCCTGGTTAGTACTAGGATGGGAGACCGCCAGGGAATACCAGGTACTGTAGGCTAGGGAGACAGACCTGGCAACCCACTCCCAAAAATCAATCCACCAGTGAAAACCCTATGAACAGCAGAGAAGCACTGACAATAGTGCTTCCCCTCTTGTATATAGGGTCACTATGAGTCGGATACCAACCTGATGGCACCTAACAACAACAACAACAACAACAACAACAACAACAATTATATATATATATATATATACACATATATATGTATATATATATATATATATTATATATATATATATATATATATATGTATATAGTTTATCTGGAGAACTCTGACTGATATAGTGATGCTATCCTGGGAGTTATGGAACTTTGTTTGGAAAGTAGGATCTAGCTTTGTGGAAGCAGGTGACTAGGGGTAAGCCCTTTTGAGATTTTACCCAGATCCCTGATTCCAGGAGCTCTGCTTCTGATCCACCATAATATAAGGTTCTTTCCTAAGGCCACTGCTGCCTATACTGCTGCCCTACCTTCTGTGGACTAAAATCTCTAACCCTTAGCACACAGTAAATCTTTCCTTCCATGTTTGTTTTAGTCAGATGATTTACCACGGTGATGCACCAGTTTACTTATACACATATGTGCTGATATAATGAACAATACCTCTGCGAAGTAGCTCGGGAAGCTTTCGTACTAGGCTCCAGTCTTGGACTGTTTTTCTGTTGGGAAGCACTGGGATTTATGTTTCTGTATACTATTTTGAAAAATATTTCTGAGAGGGGCTGAAATCTTGACTTTCTGAGTGGCATTGATCTTCTCCCAGAATTGACACATCTTTTACTATTGATATCATCTGACAGAATCAGTGAGAGAGAACCAATACTAGATGGTTGGAAGGAATTTTCAGGTAATTATGATACAAGACCACATCACAAATCCAAATTCAAATCATACATGTCCATAGAAATAGTGTATCCAGGGTGCCTTTTTTATGACCATGCATGAATGAAATACTAATCCATAAGCTAATGTTCATGTACAGTTTCCCTGTGTTCTAGAAAAATCAAGTCCCTGATCATGTCTAGGAATTTGCCCCCTCATAATCAACTGTACATGAACTTGACTTATTTTAATCTGATGTATTCTAATCTGATGCTGATGCAATACATTATGCACACCATGCACATCATATTAACCAGGAAATTTAAGCTTCTGATTAATCAATAAACAGGTATTCATTTCCTACTGTATGGGCAGCATATCATATGATTGTATGTATAAAAGTTTGTAGGATGATCTTTTCTCTAAAGCAGCTTCTAAGTTGCTTGAACTCAGTCTTTTATATCAAAGACCAAGTAAAAGTTTCTTTCTTGACCCTTCCCTATCTCCCACTTCCCAGGTGACTTGGTTGACCTTGCACCTTGGCTTTGGGAAAAGACAAGTGAATGGCCATTTGAAAGACAAAAGAGGGTTTAGAAATTATAGCCTTTGGTCCAGTAGTGATACCTTAGGTGTAAGCAAACCCATCTTGGACTAATCTTCTGTTGTAGCCCCCTGTTCAAAAGCAAAAATTCTTAAGTGAGATACCTGGGTTTAAACTGTGGTTCCAATTCTTACTTAGTGATCTTAAGCATGTTATCCACCTAATCTTAATCTTAGTTTCTTCCTTTGTAAAATGAGGGTAACTGTTGCTCTTATCTGTTATAGTTATAAGGATTAAATGAGATAGTGCCTATCAATTGCTTAGTTTAGCACAATATCTGGAACATAGCAAGCACTCATTAAATTAAAAAAATTACTCCAGTTACAAAGTAGTGAGATAAGAGTCTTCCTTCTATTCACCAAGAGGCTTTAAGAAAACAACAGAAATCAAGTTATCTCACTGTTCTGTCCAACTTTGGCTCCATATGAGCCCTTATCACCCACCATGTATTCATCTTTGGGATTATATTGCAGTGGCTACCTTTTGAAAGTATATCTTTTGCTTGACCTTCTATCTCCATTCTCTTTCTTCCTTTTAAAAAGTAAACATGGGACTGGGGATGTAGATCAACAGTAGAGTGCTTATTTTAGTATGCACAATGCCTTAGGCTCCATTTCCAGTGTAGCAAAAACATATGTACATTTACATATAATTTTATATGTAACTCATATATATATATATACAGATTATTTAACCATAAGTTCATGTGGTTATAAACTTACAGTTAGATAAGAACACTAAAAAACTAATGGCTTATTTACTTTACTTGATTTGAATATTATGAAGAATTCTCTCTGAGAACACAAATATACTTCACCTATAACATCCTTAAGACACAAGAATCAAGACTGGGGTGTAGTTCAGGGGTAGAGTACTTGCCTAGTATGTGCAAGACCCTGTGTCCCAACCTCAGCATGAAAGAAAAAATATATACTTGCCACCCCAAACCCAGTAAACAATAAATATTCCATGGTTCTATGTGACTTCAAGTACTAAACAGTGAATAAATACACCAGCATCCCCAATTGTCTTATACAATATGATGGCTTTGTTCTGAGTTCAGATGTATTTTCAATTACAACAAAGATATTAAAGATTTTAAGATACTTGTGATGTCCTTCCTGATGCTTCTGACCTGTATACTCAGTTTCTTCTTGCCTTCTTTAGTTGATAGAGCCAATTAGTATGATGCCCTTGTAATAAGTGAAACAGGAAAAAAGTACCAGCAATTAGTCCTTTTTTAAAACAAGAATTTATTGGATTAATCTGCTCTACAGCTACATTATAATTTTTAGACCCACTTCAAGGTAGTCATAAGCTAATTTGAGTGGTAAGTACACTGTAAAGAATTTATACACATATACACATATGTAGTCACTTAACATGAAAAGCCATACTTCTCTAATACTAACTTCATGTGGGCTACTTTCTTGGCTGAATTGTCACCTATCTTTTTTAGCATCTGAGGTGATACTACCTAAAATTTTGCAACTGAACTACATCCTACATCAACTTTTCCCAGGTAAATATTTTGCAGCCAGAATATACTTTCACACTCTTTGTGTGGCAGGCAGAAAGGTGACTCTAGAATCTCTCTAAGTTGGTTGGACAAGTGGTTCTCTAAAAGATGCTTTCATTCAGTCTTTTAGCTGAGAGTGTAACCCCCCCTGATGTGCCATTAGAATGTTGTCACCAAGTGCCATATGTTTTTTGTTAGTTTTTCAAATTAAAGAGTAATAACTAGACTTCAAATTTAGTTACCTTCCAGCAGCATTATCTCCTGAGGGTTTTTAATAATGGTGTTGACAGCTACTACAATCAATAGGGAATTGTTCAAAGTTCTTTAAAATCTCCCCACCCAGCAAGCTTCCCATGCTCAGGAGTCAAATTAGGAGCATCTGCTATTTCCCAAGGCACTTGGGTGGAGGATATTTTGAAGGAGGAGAGTGAAACTTGAGGCAGTGAAGCCTTGACATTTGAAAGACAAGCAGCTTTACTTGGCAAGATGACATTTATCTGTTGTTGTTTTCATCATTGTTTCTCCATGATGTTTAAAATGTGAACAAGGTGCCAAGAACCTAGATCATACAATGAGTACGTAGGTAGTTTCCACAGAGAGATAGGGTGGCCATGATGTCAGAAGCACCAATAACAGCAGCAACACAATATTTTGCCGTTTCTGGTGCTGATTTCAAATGTCTGCCTTAGATGCTATCTACCCAAAGAGAGTAGCATTGATGCATCCCAACGGGACTACCAGATATGTAGTTTCCAAGCCTTGAAAAAAATACATCACACATTCTGTTATGAAAGATGAACTATTACTGAGCCATGCAGAGTATATATGGTGGTGAAGACCCTGACTGACAAACTCAACACAGAGAGGTGGGCCTTGGAACAGCAGTCAGGAGGTGAATGCAAACCTGTGGGTTAGTTTGGTAAGTAGCACATAGGCTCTGGGTTCAAGGAGAAGGGACAGATCAACAGTAGAGGGTGCCAGGCTGAGTAATTTCCAAATAACTGAGTCAGCCAGCTGTGACCTGGTCCTCTTGTCAACCTGCATAGTGCTCTTCAAAAGAGCTCAGAAATAGCAGGACAAACAAGTCCCAATTGAGAAGATTCTAATAGCATCATCTTGAAGTACAGGTGGGAAGAGATCTCAATGTTAAGTGAATAACAAAGATGCAAACTCATAGCAGATACCTACCTGCCTACTTGCTGGGGAATTAAAAAATACATAAATGGAAATACATGACAAATTATCTGTAATAACAGGACTCCAAAGACTCTCCAAGTATTCAACCTTTCATCAGTCACGGAGTCAAATTTCTCTTTCCTGTCTGATTTCAGGACAAGTCACTTATTTGGGTAGCTTTTAGGATCTAAAGGCATAAACCCCTCTCTCTTAACTTCCTTTGCCTAGGTTGATTTCAGTTCATTTCCGTATCTTCCATTTTTGCTCTTTGATTTTTTTTTGGAACATCCACCTAGTTTATCTAATTGGATTCCACATATGACCATTACTACTTCTTAGAATTTATACTCTATAGTCTAACCTAAGTTTTGCCCTTGTAATGCAGAGCACAGTCATGCCTCCTTTCTCCATAGGACCTGGGTCTATCTTGGGCTGTCTTGTCAATACACCACACCACCACTCATTCTGCCCACCAGGGCTGTCTTGACTCATTGGTGTTCTCTACTGGAGTTGGATACACATGGTTTACTTCCTGTGATGATCTTAGGTCATTCCCACTGACCTAATGGAAGTTCTCCAAAGACCCTAAAAACCAGATCCCAGTGCAAGTGGTTTATTTGGGAGGTATTTTCAGGAAGAATGAATGGTATACAACACCAATGGGAAATAATATAAGAATCCATGCAAGGTAAGCTGTCAGGTAAATTATCACTCTGGGAAAATGTAGCTGGATTTTACTAGGGAGCTCTGTGACAGAGAACAGAACACACATCACAGAATCATTCCACTCAAAGGGCTTCTGGGATATTTATCATGCCTGCTCTGACATTGTTTGAGGGGTGCTCTGCAGGGTAATGGTTCTCTAGTACTTCTGGTTTGCCTCATGTGTAGGTAGAACAGGATCTGGTGGGCAGAGGAATTCTTCAAGCAAAGATTTGCTGATGTTATCAGTTGGAAACTTGTTTTCTGCATGAAAATAGTAAGTGCCAAGTTAAATAGCAAGCATCTGTGGGTTCCCAGCCTTGGGCCACACCTATGATCTGCCTCTGTCCATCAGAATGATCAAATCCCAAACTCTATAATACAATTCTCTATTTTCACCTGCGATTTTGATTTAGCTGCACAGTTATTCTACCCAAGTTCATATTCCTGATTCTCTACTGAGTGCTAAGGATTCCAAGAGGAATGAGGCATGGTACCTCCTTCAATAAGTAAGTTGTTTAAAGTTTTAAATGATCTCATCCCCTCTTCTGTTTGCCAGAAGAAATCTACTTCATGATTGGCTTTATCCCAAGTGTCCTCACTTCCTTAAGACACTCAGAGTCATTATTATGCCTTTGGTATTCACTTTTTGACACCACCATCTTCAAGAAATCTCTCCTTCCAGTATACCAGTAAGTACCTTTCCTTGATGCTTCTAGCCTTCATTTGTTCCTTTCTATTTGAACTGCCACCATCCAAGTGGGCCTTCATTATATCCTTTATGTCACTACTGTTATTGTTAAGTGTTGTTGAGTCAGGTCCAGCTCGTGGTGACCCTATGTACAGCAGAACAAAACATTCCCTGATTCTGTGCCAGGTATACAATCTTATTTATGTTTAAGCCCATTGTTGCAGACACTCTGTCAACCCATTTAATTGAGGGTTTTCCTTTTTTTTTTTTTTTTTGTTGACCTGCCACTCTCCCAAGTATGATACCCCTCTCCAGGGATTGGTCCCTCCTGATTACATGTCCAAAATATGTAAGAAGAAGTCTAGCCATGCTTGCTTCCAAGGAGTACTCTGGTTGCGCTTCTTCTAGGATTGATCTGTTGGTTCTTTTGGCAGTCCATGGTATATTCAATATTCCTCTGCAGTACCATACTTCAAAAGCATCAGTTTTTCTCCTGTATCCTTTGTTAAATGGCTAGCTTTCACAACCATTTGATGCAATTGAAAATACCATGGTATAAGTCAGGCATATGTTTGTCTTCAATGTGACTTCTTCACTTGTCAATACTTTAAAGAGATCTTTTGTCACAGCCTTTCCTAATGCAATGCATCTTCTGATTTCTTCGCTGCTGCTTCCATGGTTGTTGATTGTAGAACCAAGTAAAGCACAATCTTTTCTCCATTTATCATGAAGTTGCATACTGACCCAGTTGTAAGGCTTGTCACTATTAGCTTTTCTATTTAATAGCCTGTTAAGAGTCCTATCTTCTCCATCTCTTAAGCCCCTAGCCCACAAGGACATTTATTTTTCACATCATGTTGATGTAAAGAACTTTTTTAAAGCATGCTAATTTCTGATGTAAAAAGCCCTCAACTCCTTACTGTTTCCTGAATACTCAAGATTCTCCTCAATTTTTTCATATTCTACATCTGTATAAGTCAGATTATTCTGCTCACTGTCACCCAAGAAAATGTACTTATTTAGTCTGTATATTCCTCCTCACAGCACTTCCTAACTGGCATGATCTCTTTCATGCAGCAAATTGTACTAAGACTTTAAAGTAGAGCACAGATCCTGTCTTCCCCAGAAGTATCTGACCATCTAATACATGCTGATCCTGGAATTTGTGACATTATGTTCACATAATCTATCATATATCTATCTTGTGATCTTAAAAGCTACTTTTAGACACGTTAAGATCCTTTAAAATTTTACCTATTTCATATCAATATTATAAGATAGTTATCATCAGGAAGGGTAATGAGTTTGTCCAGGAAGAAAATAGGCAGCATATTTTAGAATTAGAATTTGAAATCAGTTCTCCATGACTCCTAACAGCTATCCTATCTTTCCAATATAATTATAACTTCATTAAGAAAAAGGATCACTCTTATTCTTTCTTTATAAATAATGTTTTATATGTAGCAGGAGTTCAATCAAGTTATTTATTTATGTTTTGGGGGAATTTTGAAAAAAAATTTCAAGGGATGTATCTGAAATTTGTTATTTTTGTGTGCCTAGTCTATCTATCTATCATCTATCTATCTATCTATCTATCTATCTATCTATCTATCTATCTGGGGGCTGGGATTTAGCTCAGTTAGTAAGAGTGCCGCTCTGCAGTCTCTGAGGTCCCAAGTTCAATTCCCAGCACTGCAAAATTGGAGAAGGACGTGGCAACCCACCCCCGAAGCAATCCTGAAACAATCAGCCATTGAAAACCCTATAAGGGTCGCTATGAGTCAGAGACGACTTGACGGCACCTAACAACAACAACAACAACCTATCTATCTACTCTTAAGACATGGTCTTGCTATTTACCTCAGGCTGGCCTCAAACTTGCCATTTTCCTGCCTCACCCTCTTTAGTGCTGGGATTATAAGCATGTGACTTCACATACAGCTTCTACTTTGTATAAGAAAAAGCTGTTGACTTTAAAATTGGCTTTGTCCATGCTTGGTGTATCTGCATACTTTAAATTTCCAGAAATCACAATAGTTTGTGATTGTTTATCAATATATTTGTCTACTGCAAAAATTGTGTTTTGAATGAATGAGTATTTTGCAGTGAAAATGCTACTATGAAGATAGGTTTACTTTAAAAATTTTGAGAATATGAGTCACGTCATAAAGATATAATATAGTCTTAAAATTTTTAAATATTCATAGAGCTAAGCCATTTAGAACAGAGAAAAAAGGATGTCTTCCTTGCCCTGGACAGTTGGTTTCATACTGAGCTCTGTTGCTGATACTTTACCTAAGGACATCTAAGGTTTTTACTCCGAATAGGCAACCTTCTTCATGAGCAGAAAGCATTGTCTTGTTATGGTTGTTAGGTGCTGTCAACTCAGTGTCCAACTCATAGGGACCCTATGTACAACAGGCAAAACACTATTGTTTGTGCTTCTCTGCTATTCATAGGGTTTTCAATGACTGATTGTTGTTTTGGGAGTGGGTTGCCGGGTCCTTCTCCCAAGTCTACAGCACCTGGTGTTCCCAGGTGGTCTCCCATTCAAGTAATAACCAGGCCCATCCCTGCTTGGCTTCCGCAATCTGACCTGATTGGATGCCACAGTGATATGGCTGCAAGCAACTTTGCCTTATTTAAGATAAAATAATCTGACATTCAATTCTGTATCCTTCTTGCCTTTAAGACAGAAACTCAATATTCTTGTCCAGAAGTAACTAAGCTCATGTGCTCCCCACCACTATCTCTGACCCATGACACTTGAGAAATCTTGTGTTATGTATTCCCCATATAGGGAGGTGAGTGCATTGCCAAACCACAGGGTCACTTTCCTACTTGAAGCTGCCCTTCATGTATTCTCAGCAGTTTCTTTGCATGAAATTATATTAACATAACTATCAAGTCTTATCAAGTCTTCTGTGGATCAAGAACATCTAAGAGCAAGTTGTCTAACTGGGTTTAGAAAAGTCAATGTCTGAGACCTAGACAGGGATCAACTGACCCACATGTAAATAGATCTACAGGTTTACTGCACTACTACTATGTGCTAGCCCAGACAGTAAGATTACTATGGTCTTTGGTGCTCTATGCAGGGTTGCTCAATATCTATGGGGTATCTTACAACCAGGGTATTAGATTTAGCCTTTGATAAGATTGGTATTTTTTAAATTGGATCGGAAGAACATAATTCTTTTCTTTTTCTTTATTACTGAATTATACTTTCACCATTACTCACTAGTAGTGCATTTGTTTGAGCATAACTACACTACAATAAACTGACATTGCAAGTGTTGTTACCTACAGGCTGGAAATTCATTTCTTTTTTTTTTTTCTATGATAAGGATATGATCTGAAAGATTTTTATCACAGTTTCAGCAAACTCTCAATCTCCAAGTTTGCTACCTTACTATCCAAACCTTAATTTTCATTCTTTTCATTGTTTTCCTCCTGTCTTTAGAATGACTAAACAAAAATTCCTAACTATAAAGTAATAAAAAACACTTTACTATTATCTTCCTCAGGAATGATATCAATGGTTTAGCATGTATTTTGGACATGTTGTTAGGAGGGACCAATCCCTGGAGAAGGACACCATGCTTGGGAAAGTGGCAGGTCAAAAATAAAAAGGAGACCCTCAAGAAGATTGATTGACAGTGTCTGCAACAGTGGGCGGACATAAGAAACACTGTGTGCCTGGCACAGTGTCAGGGAGTGTTTCTGCCTGTTGTCCATAGAGTTGCTATGAGTTGAACCCAACTGGATGGCACCTAATAACAACAGGAATAATATCATGATTTTGTTGCTTCATTAAACTTATGGATTTTTATTGTATTTTATTTTATTTTATCATAGGTGATCTCTTATTTCAGCATAACAGAAAAATGGGCAAAATAAATAATTTGTATGAGTAAGGAGGCAT
This sequence comes from Pedetes capensis, assembly GCA_007922755.1. Lineage (NCBI taxonomy): Eukaryota > Metazoa > Chordata > Mammalia > Rodentia > Pedetidae > Pedetes > Pedetes capensis. The sequence continues at coordinate 323 of VMDO01023370.1, read as the reverse complement.
TTTGTCTGAAGAATATTCCAGTGACACAAAAGGAGACTAGCAAAGAAGTTTGAACTTGGTTTGTGCTTAGACAGATTTTTCCTTTGAAAAACACTTCAAATTGAGAAGATCTTAAGAATTTTGTTGTGCACCAGGAGTGGTGGCACACACCTGTAATCTCAGTGGCTTGGGAGGTGGAGGCAGGAGGATTGCAAATTCGAGACCAGAGCAGTCCGCGTAACTTAGCGAGACCTTGTCTCAAAAAGTGAAAAATGGGCTGGGGGTGCAGCTCAGTGGTCCAGCACTTGCAGAGCATGCAAGCTCAAGGCCCTGGGTCCAACCCC
>VMDO01023369.1:0-31737 GCA_007922755.1 Pedetes capensis | reverse complement strand
CAGCTTGCCTTTGTCCTCAAATTTGTGATCCTCCTGTCTCTGCCTTCTGAGTCACTGGGATTATACACATAAGCCACTCTGCCCTGTTCATTTATAATACTTTAATTTTCATTCCTAACCTATTTTTTCTTGATCTTTCTCAGGGGATTTCTGGTTTTTTCACTATTATTTCCAAAGAAACAGTCCTGTTTGGAATTGTGGTTCACTACCATTTTTTTCTATAGCTTTTTCTTAAAACGTCATTAGTTTGTAATGCTTATTCTTCCTTCCAAAACATCTATGTTTATTATATTTTTGTAACTTCCTTGTTTTTTCTTTTCTTTCTTTTCTTTTCTTTTTTTTTTTTTTCAGTAATTGGGATTTGAATCCAAGGTCTCACACATTCTTTCCAAGTACTGTGCCATTGGGTTGCACTGCCATCTCATTTACATATGTATATATGTATGTATTTAGAGATAGAGACTCACTAAATTATACAGGCTGCTTCTGGCTTTGAACTTGCTATCTTCCTGCCTCCCTAGTCACTGACATTAGAGGCAGGTACTAATACACCTAGTTATTTTTGTAAATTCTTAAGTTAGTCATGCAGCTCATTAATATTCAATCTTCATAATTTTTAATGTAGCATGCAAAATAAGCAATTCTTAATTGTACCTAAAAATGTTATTAGATATTAATTTCATTATTAATTTTATGATTCAGTTGTAAGTATTCTTACATTTTCATTATGATTTCTGTCTTTATCCATAAGTTATGTACACTTTTTCTCCTTTAAATTACTTTAGTATTTAATTTTGCAAAAGAATATCCATTATTTTCCCTGTTTCATTTATTTTTCTCTTCTTAACACTGATCAACACATCAATCACATTGTGTATTTTATGTATTTACCTTACTTGCATTCTCACTCATTACAATGCAAGTGTCCTGTGGAGATAGATTTGTCTGTTTTGTCTATAGTGATACCTACAGTGCCTAAAGTAGTGGCCAGCTCACAGTTGTTGTTGTTAGGTTCTGCCAAGTCAGGCCCAACTTGCAGTGACACTATGTGCAACAGAACAAAACAGTACCCAACACTGTGCCATGCACGCTATCTTTTTATGTTTGAGCTCATTGATTGAATCACTGTATTTCTTCTCATTTTGAGTCATGCCACCTCACCAAATGGAAGTCCTAGGTGCTTTACGCCATTCCCGTAATTAAGGTCAACTCTACTTTGAAGAGGCAACTCCTCCCTAGTTGTTTCTTGAATACCTTCTAGTCTTAGGGATTCATTTCCTGGCACTATATTTGACAGTGTTTCTCTGTTATTCATAGAGTTTTGAATGGCAATTGTTTCAGGAGTGGGCTTCTGGGTCCCTCTCCCTCTTCTGTCTGGAAACTCAGCTGAAACTTGTCCACCATGGGTGGTCCTGCTGGTAGCTGAAATACTGGTGGCAACATGCAAGCCCCTACAGCATAACAAGCTGACAAACATGGGGGCAGCACACATTAGGTCTTGATAAATAATTACTGAATCATGACTGATACCAAGTGTATTAAACTTTAAGCTTTTCTGTGTAGCCTACAATACAGGTTGACTAACTCTTTCTGTAAAGATTCTTGTGATAAATATTTCAGACTTTGGGACCTCATATGGTCTCATAATATATTCTTCTTTTCAAAAGAATTAACAACCCAATAAAATGCTATTTTTTTTTAAATTGGAGAACCATGCCCAAATAAGCTAGGATCAGAATTAGGTCTGTCAGGCATAGTTTACTAACCACTGTGATCACTTATTGTTGTTAGGTGCCGTCAAGTCGGTATCCAACTCATAGCAACACTCGTAGGGTTTTCAATGGCTGACTGTTTCAGGATTCCCTTGGGAGTGGATTGCCAGGCACTTCTCCCATTTTTGCCCTGCTTGGAATTGAACTCAGGTCCTCAGAGACTGCAACACAGCACTCTACCAATTGAGCTAAATCCCAGCCCTACTGTGATCACTGTTCAGTGGATATCAAAAAGTTTTAGTCTCTTGCTTTTGAGGATCAGTTTTCTTCAGTTTCCTCCCTCCTTTCCTTCCTTCCCTTCTCTTTCTTTCTCTTACTTTCTTTCTTAATTTATTTCTTCCTTCCTTCCTTCCTTCCATCCTTCCTTCCTTCCTTCCTTTCATTTTGTGGTGCTAGAGATTAAGCTCAGGGCCACACACAGGCTTATCAGGCACTGTGCTGAATCTGCATTCCAGGTTTTTACATATATACATTAATTATAAGCTGTTAATTGCATTATTCAAAACTATTTTTTATTAGATTTACTGATCACTTTAAGAATGTTATTTCTAAATCTCCTATTAAGACAGTAAATTTGTAGCCAGGTGCTGTGGTGTCTGTAATCTCAATGACTAGAGAGGCTAAGGCAGGAGTTTTGCCGGTTGAAGGGCAAATACAGACTGTACAATTTATGAGACCCTGTTGCAGAAATAAAAAAAAGGGCTGGAGGTGAACTCAGTGGTAGAGCACTTGTTTGGCATGCTTGAGGTCCTAGTTTAAACCCCAATACTGCAAACTATATAAATTAATAAATTTATTTACAAATAAATTTATAAATAAATAATTTATTTATTTTTCCTTACAGTCATATTGATCATTGAGTGATACATCTTGAGTGTCTGCCTGTATCATACCTTTCTTTTGGTTAGTATTTCTATAATTTTTTCCCTATCTTGCAAATAACATATTACTCTGCTACATTTTTTATCATCTAATCTTGTGATGAGGGCTGGGATTTAGCTCAGTTGGTAGAGCGCTGCGCTGGAGTCTCTGAGGTCCCAAGTTCAATTCCCAGCACTGCAAAAAATGGGAGAAGGACCTGGCAATCCACTCCCAAGGCAATTCTGAAACAGCCACTGAAAACCCTATGAGGGTTGCTATGTGTTGGATACTGACTCGACGGCACCTAACAACAACAACAACAACAACAACAACAACAACAATCTTGTGATAATCTCTGCATTTTAACTGAGGAAGTTAGGCTTTTTATGCTTATTGTGGTAACAGAGAGAACTCAATTTATTCTTAGTCATATGTTTCTTCTTTATATTTCATTTTTCTATTTTTTTGCTTGTGTTTTTGTTTTTTATTTCTTGGATATGTCTCATCCTATTCTGATCAACTTAAAGTTAAGATTTATTGCACACATTCCACTTACTGGACTTTGCAGATGATTTTAACCTCCTCCTAAATAAGAGAAGTGTTTTTAAAATGATTTATCATTGATTATTTTCCTTTCACCTTACCTATTATTGTTTTTTCATGTGCACTTTCATTTCTTAATGCCAAAAATAAAATGTTATTTTATAGAGTCCTATTTATTTAGGCTTAGTTATGCCTTCTTTTATTCTATCATCATGTTTCCTTATAATATGCATCTTCCTTTTGAGATTATTCCAATTATTATTTTTCCTTGCTTAAAATTCTATATTAGGAAGAATCTGGAGATTATAAGGGTACTCAGTTTTTTTTAAATATGAAATTGTATTATATTACTTTCATTTTTGAAAGATAACTCTTCTGGGTACAAAAATTTGTGTTGAAAATTTTATTAAAGCACTTTTGAAAAATTCTGCTACTGCTCCAGTGGAGAAATATGCTGACAGTTTGATTGTCCTTTCTTTGTACATCATCTCTCCTTTTTCTTTGACTACTGTAAGGCTGGTCTCTGCTTTAGTTGTTGTTGTTGTTAGGTGCCGTCAAGTCAGTATCTGACTCATAGCGACCCTCTGTACAACAGGGGAAACACTATTGTCAGTGCTTCTCTGCTGTTCATAGGGTTTTCAATGGCAGATTGATTTTTGGGGGGGGTTTCCAGGACCTTCTCCCAAGCCTACAGCTTCTGGTGTTCCCAGGCGGTCTCCCATCCAGGTATTAACCAGGCCCGACCCTGCTTAGCTTTTGAGATCTGACGGGATCGGATGCCACAGGGCTACAGCTGCAGGCCTGCTTTAGTTAGTATGTATTAATTTCTTTATTTTTGTGGTCATACATTATGTTTCTGAATCTGAGGAGTCATTATTTTCAATAATTCTAAATAAATTCATAGATATTATCTCTGAATATGGCTTTCATGAACTGTTCTTTTTTTCTTTTTGATGGATTCTATAATTCTAGTTAATCAAATATTAAGTATTATAGGTTATATTTTCTATCTCTTCATCTTTCTTATACTATTTCTGAATATTTTTAAGTCTATATTTTAAGAAAGTTATTCTTTTACAATTATGTCTAATGGGTAGTTTAGCTCATTCTTTTTTTCACTTTCAATGATCACACACATATTTATAAGTAACATATTTTTCATATGCCTATATTAAATTCTATTTTATTCTTTGAAAACCTCACCTGGTTTGCTATTAGTAGTTTTTAAAAACTTTACACCTTAATTTTGAAAATATTAAATATGGTTTTTCATTCTATACAGAAATTCAAACAGTTAGTACAGTGCTAGCTCTTTTCTCTCTGAAACCCTAGGTAAGATCTCCAGCACTACAATAAAGGAGAAGGATGTGGCAACCCACATCCCAAAAAATCACCCATTGAAAACACCATAAATAGCAGAAAAGCACTGACACGGTGCCAGGAATGATTGGCACAGTGTTGCGGACTGTTTCATTTCTGTTGTCCCTAGGATAGCCATGAGTTAGACTCACCTTGCTGGCACCTAAGAACAACAAGAAGCACAACAACAATATGTAATTTCATAATCTAAATATAAAAAAGAAAAGATCAAAGTACCTGTCAAAAGAGACTCTGAAACTTGCCCTTGAATGTTGAGCAGCTAAAGTAAAAGGAAGACATGACAAAGTTAAAAACTAAACAGAAGATTTCAAAGGACAGCTAGAGAAGACAAAATCAAATATTATAATAACATGTGCAAAAAGCTGGAGATAGAAAATCAAAAGAGAAGAACATGCACTCTTTTTCCAGCTTAAAGAGTTGGAGAAAAAATTCAAGCCTCAGGTGGCAATAGCAAAGGATTTTATTGTTGTTGTTGTTGTTGTTGTTGTTAGGTGCCGTGGAGTTGGTATCGGACTCATAGCGACCCTCATAGGGTTTTCAATGGCTGACTGTTTCAAGATTGCCTTGGGAGTGGATTGCCAGGCCCTTCTCCCATTTTTATGGTGCTGGGAATTGAACTCGGGACCTCAGAGACTGCAGAGCAGAGCTCTACCAACTGAGCTAAATCCCAGCCAAAAGATTCTATAGGGAAAATATTAAATGACACAGGAAACATCAAAAGAAGATGAAAGGAATACACAGAGTCATCATACCAAAAAGAATTGGTGGATGACCAACCATTTCAAGAGGCTGCATATGGTCATGATCCAATGGTATTAAAGGAGGAAGTGGAAGCTGCCTTGAAGGAATTGGTGAAACACAAGGAAACACAACTCCAGGAATTGATGCAATACCAATAGAGATGTTTCAACAAACATGCCACACTATAGATGCTAACTTGTTTATGCAAGAGATTTGGAAAACAGCTACCTGGCCAACTGACTAGAAGAGATCCACATTTGTGCCAATTCCCAAGAAAGGGGATCAGCTGAATGTGGAAAATATCAAACAATATGATTAATATCTCACACAAGTACAATTTTGCTAATGATCATTCAAAAGCAGCCTCAGCAGTATATTGACAGGGAACTGACAGAAAATCAAGCCAAATTCAGAAGAGGGCATGGAACCAGAGGCATCATTGCTGTCACCAGATGGATATTTGCAGAAAGCAGAAAATATCAGAAAGATATGTTTTATTGTTTACACAAAGGTATTTGGCTGCTTGGATCACAAAAAATTATGGATAATGTTGCAAAGAATGGGAATACCAGAGCACTTAATTGTACTCATGAGGAATCTGTACATGGCCCTGGAGGCAGAGGTTTGGGCAGAACAAAGAAATACTGCCTGTTATAGAGTCAAGAAAGTTGTTCAGCAGTGAAGTATCCTTTCACCATACCTCTTCAATCTCTCCACTAAGCAAATAATCTGAGACACTGGACTTTATGAGGAAGAACATGGCATCATGATTGGAGGAAGACTCAGTAACAATCTGGATTATACAATATAAATTGTGCCTCAACATCAATAAAGCTAAAATCCTTACACTGGGTCAGGACACCTCATGATAAACAGGGAAAAGATTGAGGGTGCCCAAGATTTTGCTTTACGTGGTTCTATAATCAGTACCCATGGAAGCAGCAGTCAAGAAATCAAAAGATTCATTGCAGTGTGAAAAGCTATTGCTAAAGACCTCTTTAAAGTGTTGAAAAGTAGAAATGTCACATTGAAGATAAAGGTGCTTCATGGCATTATCGGTTGCATCATATGATTGTGAAAGCTGGACATTGAATAAGGGAGATAGGAAAAGAATTGATGCTTTTGAATTATGGTGCTGAACATGAATACTGAATATACCATGGACCGCCAAAAGATCCCTCCTAGAAGAAGTGAAACCAGAGTGCTCTTTGGAAGCAAGGATGGCTAGACTGCACTTTATGTATTTTGGATATGTCATCAGGAGAGACCAATCCCTGGAAAAGGATGTCATGTTTAGGAGAGTGGTGGGTCAATGAAAAAAAAAAGACCCTCAACTAGATGGAGTGCACAGTGTTTACAACAATGGGTTTAAACATTAAAAGGATCACGTGCCTGGCACAGGGTTGGAGAGTTTCATTCTGTGGTACATATGGTCACTATGGATGGGACCCAACTGGAAGGGACTTAACAACAACAACAACAACAAAGCATTTAGGATTCCAACACAGATTTTTGTGTTTCTGTTGATTGGATTTCTGATTTGTTTTAGTTTTCCCTACCTATGATGAGTGTTTTCCCCTTAATAGGTAAGTTTTTCATATTATTAACTTATGTCAGACTAAACTGTGAGAATCCTTAGGGATGTTTCCTTCCAAGGACATTTATAGTTGCTTCTGTCAGGAGCCAGGGAGAAGTTATAATAAAAGAATCAGTTTTGTTTATATTGTGAGGGTTTGAATCACAACCCCACATAAGAACAACTTATGATTATAAATTCTCAGAGGGACTCTTAGTTTTAACACTACTTTTATTTTTCACTTAAAGAAGATAGCCATACTTTGTGACATCTCTCTTTGCTGGCAGATGGATTTTATTCTGGCTAGGATAGATTCCTGTGAGGGTCCAACTTTACACAGACATCTACAATCTAATGTACACTTCTGTAGGCCAAGGTCCAGTTTCCCACTTTCACTGTGTTTACTACTCCTCAAGTCATCCTGAACCTCAGCTCTTCCTTACCAATCCTGTTTATGGACCTAGCTCTCTTCTTTTGTTTCTTATTGTTCCTCTTCTTTACTTTTTTTTTTAACTTTATTTATCTCCTCTACTTTCTTGCAAGTTCAGCAATTCGTTTAAAAGTCTGTGCCTGTGCAACATGTACTTATCTTCCAGCTGTAGGATTTTCACATGACCTAGTCACTCAAAGTGTTGCAAAAGTAATTTGTCTTTTAACTTATTTCATTCCAAAAATGGTTTTTAATTAGTGTCATTAAAACATTTTAACATCATACTATATCAATAGGTTGAATTTTAAGTTTTTAAACATCTACCCAAGTGCACATTTCAACTCATAGTCAGTATGAAATTTGAAACTGCAGAGAGATAAATCTAATAAAAATTAATTTTAATTTTGACTTTGATCTTTCTGAATGGTGAAAGATTAATTCTATGCTCTGATGGAACACTGATGAGGAAACCTCATTTCAGCATGTAAGTAGAAATTAAATATAGCTGACAGGTTCCAGAGATGAGCATTCTAAACTGAAATTTTAGAAAAATGATGGATTTTCTTCTTTTAAAATACATTCTGGCCTGAGAGAAGAAAATGTAAGTCAGTGAGACAATGCAGCTGAACCAACATCCAGATGGTGGTTTTATAGACAAAATAGTAATTTACTGGACTTACTTCTCTTCTATAACAAACCATATGCTTTTTTTCATGTTTCCTAATGGCCAATTTAGAAGGGGCAGTACATATAGAGGTTGAGATTCCTCTTAGTTTTAATGCTGAGGGAACACATGAAGATGTTGCTTTGTAAGCTGAGCATAGTAGCTAATGTATTATTGCTTTGATTGTATTAGTTAAATTATTATAATTTAATGTGGGTCTTCTTGGTGCCATTGTCAAAGACCTATAGTTATTTTTACTGAGCATATACTGTGGGCAATAATTTACATATACATCTTAGTCCTTGATACAAGCAAATAAGGATATACCAATGGTCCTGTTTTAAATGTTTACAAACTGAAACTCAGAGAGGTAAACTGACATGTGTCTATACGGCAGTAGGTGATAAATATAGGATTTGAAAAGAGCTAATGGAAGCCTCTCTCTCTCTAACATTTTATTACACTTTCTTCAATTGTGTAGCAGTGTGTATATGTATGTGTGCCTGTATATGTGGGTCACCACTCATTTAAATCCTTTACTCCCTGATCAGTGTTGACTTTCTATAAAATCTCCATCTCTGTGGTAACAAAAGGATAGTATTTAATGAAGACAGATTCTGGGCATATGGTACTAGCTATTCTTTACTCAAATGAAGCACAGATAATTCAATAATAATTTCCTATAGTTGTCTCAGGGGTAGGGTTTAGCTCAGTTGGTAGAGTGCCACTCTACAGTCTCTGAGGTCCCGGGTTTGATCCCCAGCACTGAAAAAATGGGAAAAGGACATGGTAATCCATTCCCAAGGCAGAAACAATCAGCCATTGAAAACCCTCTGAGGGTCGCTATGAATCCAACATGGTTCAACAGCACCTAACAACAACAACATAGTTGTATGAGATCAGAAATTAGTAACTAATGATTTATTTAGTCTACAAAATATAGACCCACTTTAGAATACATTTATAAAACTATCATCAGATCAAGGGACACAATGGGCTAAATTGCTTATTCTATTGATTCTATTTAACTAAAACAAAAAGCTTGAAGTAGGTATAGATAGGAGTGTGGGGAGGATCATGCCTGTGTTTCTTTTATTCTGTTTATGAGGTCATTACGTTTTTTAAAGAAATAAATGATTTATAGAGGTGACACTTAATGAGGTCCTTCAGAACAGTTGGGTCAAAGGACAAGTATGACTAGTTTTTCTTCAGAAAATATGTATTTATTGTCCTGTCCAAATCAATCAAACTTGAGACACTACCTGAACTGGCAGCAGGTGTTTTTGTCAATGTTCTTAATGGATTTATTTGCTGCAGATTGTTTTTCCAGGTGACGTGGCTGATGCTCCTGTGCCTTCTGAAGACCAACCCAGAAGGTCTTTCAGCCCAGATGCACTGGGCCTGCAACCTAGCACTCCTTTTGTGAATGCAGAGCTAAGGGACATAATTCTGAACACCTGATACACTTGGATGCATAAATCCCCTATTTTCTTTGTGTTCCATTCTTAAAACATAACAATAGAAACAAGAAGAATAAAACAACTTCTGCCATCCTACTATGAATAAGATTTAGGATGACAAGTAATAAACAATTGATTTTATAACAATCATTTTGGAACTGTACTTTGGGAGCCAGACACCTTTATTTCCAAAATGGGGGTGCAAAAGGTTAGAAAGTTAATTACTTTCTTAAGCGTCAGTTGTAGTTGGAGGGAAGCTTAAGTAGGATATGAGAAATGGAAGTCAGGTAGCACTCTGTGTCTCCTGTATGTAACACAATAAGTACATATTTGGTCTCTGCTCCCAGTTCCTCACACAGTACTCCTAAAATCCTTATAATTTCCTGAGTAATACAGAGGATAGAAACACCTTTTTCTAATTTCTGTTTTCTGTCCCTGGTTCCTGACACAGTAGTCCTAAACCTTTATGATTCCCCATAGGATGGGAGAAGCAGGAGTTTCTTACACAGAGCTCCTAAATCCATTGGCATTTTCTTGGTGATAGGAGCATCTTTGGTACTAATAAAGCAATTTTTGGTGTGCTATGGGCAGCTTCAAGATGAAGATGATGATTATCATAAAGACCAAACCTGACTAATTAGAAGCTTGGAAATTTCAGCCCTACCTCCACCCCATCCTCCAAGAACACTGGAGCTGGAGCTGAGTTAATACATTGGTCATATCTATGTGATGAAGATGCCATAAAAATCTCTGAACTATGTAGTTTGGACATCTTCTGGGTTGGTGAAAGCATCCATCTTCTGGGAAGGTAGTAGAACCAAACTCCATGGGGATAAAAGCTCCTAGACATGGGATCCTTCCAGAATTTCCCTATCTCTTCACTTCAATGCTCATCTGTATCCTTTACATTATCCTTTATCATAAAGAACTAAAAGTAAATAAAGTATTTCTCTGAGATTTGTGAGTTGTAATAGGAAATTATCAGACCTGAGAATGGAGTCGTTAGAACTCCCAACTTGTAGCCCATCATTCTGAAGCATGGGAGGCCTAGAACTCATGATCGGCATCTGAAGAAGAACAGTCTTGTAGGACTGAGCTTTTAATCTGTGGGGTCTGCACTAACTCTGCATAGTTAGTGTGAGAATATGATTGAATTATAGAGCACCCAGTTGAGGTTCACAGAAAATTGTAGATTTGCTCGGTATGGAAAACCCCATACATTTGGTGTCTGAAGTGCTCTGAGGTTTTTGTTTTTAAAGAAAAAGTTTTTTCTTTTATTATCTTAACCAAACATCAAAGTATATGACTAATTTGAATATTAGAAACACCCAAAGTTAAAAGGCCTTCTGTATCATTTCTGTAGCCCTTCCTGGGACCCAGTGGTTTTTCAGGTATTTGGCAGTGGGAACTGGGTTGGAGGGCATGAGATCAGCTGAGGCCACCAGGACATATCCACTAAGCTTGCAAAACTCTCCCAAGAAAGACAGAGTCCAACCTTGGTAGCCTCAAGTAGGAGCAGAAAAACCTACACTCATTCCACTGGCAAGCCTTCAAAATGTTTCAGTTGTTTGATGTAAGTTGATAAGCTGAAAACCATATAATTAATTATATCCAGCACTGATTTCTATTAATAATTGAAGATCTCCTGCTAGCATGACACCTGGCTGGGATTAAACACCTCTATCAGAAGCATTGGGAAAGGCAGGGGGAAGATCTTTGTAAGCCTCTGGCTCATGTGTGCTAAACAATTAGGAAGAGAAAGACATTGAGGTGGGCTACATTGGCTAACAGGTGTCATGGACATCTCAAACAGTTCTCTTGACAGTTGGAACTCTAGAATTTTTGTAACATATAATCAGAGATAGCTAATAGGCTTGTTTTAAAGTTGCATTTGAATAACAATTACATGAACTAAGATTGTGTCTAAGGAGTGGACAGAAAAGGGGTGATAGAAATGTGGAGCCAGACATCAGAAAGCTACATATTACATAAATTCTCATTCTGCATCACTACTGCCTTAGGCCTTTTTGAAATGAAAAAACTTTCAGTGGTTCATAGTATGAAAAACTGAACTAATTTCAAATGTTCAAGACTAATGGATTTTGGATAGTCAGTGAAGAAAATTAAATCAAAAGGCTCTAAAGGGCAATGAAATACAAGCCTAAAAATATCTGCATAGGTTTAATGTGTGTTTATTACATTAAAATATCACTTTTCCTTCCTCTGAAACAAAAATCTAAAATTCTGTATTGTTCCCCAGTGCTCTTAGAGTAAAGATCCTCACCCTGAATTTTGCTGACTAGACACTATGTCTAACTAACCTTGTTCCCATCCTAATTCTACATGATTCTCTTACTCCCTGTGTGCCCTGCAGACACACTGGCTTTATTTCCATTCCTTGAATTAATCCTGCTACTGTTCAAGCTGCTTTAACTCTCTGGAATTCCTATCTTTTCTCACTTTATCTGACTAATTTCTGCTCATGCCCTCAACTCAGATCAAAAGTCATTTTCAAAGAGAAGACTTCTCTGATCCCTCTAAGTGGTATCTCATGGACCACACTTAATTTCTTTGGGTTCTAGAATAGGCAGTAATTATGCACTTGCATCCTTATTATGTTGTGTGTATCTGTTTAATATCCATTTTCCTGCCCTGCTTCCTTACACACCTCCTGACCCAAAGGCCCAAGTAGGCAGGACACCTACTGTTTCATTCCCTACCAGTCAGTGCCTAGTACATAGTAGGTATTCAATATTTATTTGTTGAATAAATGTGATTATCTATGTCTATAAACTCAGCAACTCAGTTTATAGACATAGATAATAGGAAACATTCCTACATTTCCAATAGACAGGCTTCTTCATTTATCAACTCATTTACTCTTCATAAAAGTCCCATGAGATAGCTTTTATAAGTTTTCTTTTTCCACGTATGAAGAAACTGAGGCAAAAGGAAATTAAGGTGTTATCGGTGAAATCAGGATTCCAAACCAGCATGATCTAATAAAACACATACAAACAAATGAACACAAATACAAAACATTTTGCTCCCATATTGATGCAGAAAGAGACATATACAGTATATGAATTTACATATATATCTTTCATCGATCTCCCATCCTACACTCATATATTTTGTTGTACCTATTTCTGTCAATGCCTGCAGCCATACCATTGTGGTGTCTGATCCCTTCAGATCTCAGAAGCTAAGCAGGGTCGGACCTGGTTAGTACTTGGATGGGAGACCACCTGGGAACACCAGGGACTGTAGGCTTTGGAGAAGGACCCAACAACTCACTCCCCCAAAACAATCAGCCATTGAAAACCCTATGAATAGGAGAAAAGCACTAACAATAGTGTTTCTCCTGTTGTACATAGACTGGCTATGAGTTGGACACCAACTTGAGGGCACCTAACAACAACAACAGCAAAAATTTCTGTCAGTGGATTCATTAACAGAAACAGCTTTGGAATTACTATCTACACAACTCCAACTCCCTCACATCAAATCACTAATTTAGTTCTAACATTATTCCTTACAGGATCTCTTGTGTATTTGTCTTCTTTTTCATTCCACTGCCAGTGCCCAAACCTGAGGGTTTCCCTTCTTAATGTTACTTCCCTGGACAATTGCAAGAGCCTCCTTACTATCTCTTTCTTCCCATACTTTCCCAACCTCCCCATTCTATGCACCCTGGAAACACATTCAGGGACACCTCTAAAATATATTCTGAACTTCACCAGGGTATCCAATGGCTTCCCATGCCCACATCTCCACTTAATTTTCTAACTTATCTCTTCTTATCCATCCATGTCTCTCATCCAACTATTATTCCTATGAAGCCACTGGGCTTCTTAATCTCTGAAAGCTCTCTAGGAAGTTCTATTCACATCTTTATGCTAATGTATTTAATCTTCTTTATGTTCCTCTCCTTTCTTAGTATTTTCTTGAGGAAGTCAGTCCCAGGGCCCAGTATCCAAATTTTCTCAGTGCTCTCAGAATTTAGCAACTTCTTCTTTTATTCTTATTTATACTTCTTATTTATACCTGACTAGACTAATGTTGGTTGGGATTTAGCTCAGTTGGTAGAGCACTGAGCTGCAGTCTCTGAGGTCCCGAGTTCAATTCCCAGCACCGCAAAAATGGGAGAAGGGCCTGGTAATCCACTCCCAAGGCAATCCTGAAACTGTCTGCCATTGAAAACCCTCTGAGGATCGCTATGAGTCGGATACCGACTCGATGGCACCTAACAACAACAACAAGACTAATGTTGGAAATGGTTATATTTGTGTGGGCATATATGTTATAATTCCTCTACTAGAAAATAAACTTTGCATATGGGGATGAGACCACCCAGTGCCTTGTAGGGCAGAAATAAAATTCATTCTTTGCCAGGCACCATGGTGCATGTCTGTAAACTATTCAGTGACTGGGGAGGTGGAGGCAGTAATATCTCAAGTTTGAGGTCAGAGGGAGCCTGAAAGCAACTTGGTAAGACCTTACCTCAAAATAAAAAAATTAAAAAGAGGTGTGGGTGTGGTGGGGTGCAGCTCAATGGTAAAGCATTTGCTCAGCATGTGAGGACCTGGGTTCAACCCTCTAGTACTGAAAAATGAAATCACTCTCTTATATAAACCAACCAGTCAATTTCTTCATTATACACAGTCATTATGCAAAAAAGAATTGGTAGATGACCAACCATTCCAAGAGGTTGCATATGAAGAGGAACCAATCATATTGAAGGGTGAATTGGAAACTGCCTTGAAAGAACTGGTGAAACACAAGGCTCCAGGAATTGATGGGATACCAACAGAGATGTTTCAACAAACAGATGTAGCACTGGAGGTGTTAACATGTTTATGCCAATAGATTTGGTAAACAGCTACTTGGCCAACTGACTGGAAGAGATCCATATTTGTGCCTATTCCCAAAAAAGGGGATCCAACTGAATGTACAAACTATCGGACAGTATCATTAATACCACACACAAGCAAAATTTTACTAAAGATCATTCAAAAGCAACTGCAACAGTATATAGACAGGGAATTACCAGAAAATCAAATGGGATTCAGAAGAGGGTGAGGAACGAGGGACATCATTGCTGATGTCAGGTGGATATTAGCCAAAAGTAGAGAATATCAAAAAGATGTCTATCTGTTTTATTGATTATGTAAAGGCATCTGACTGTGTGGATCATAACAAATTATGTATAACACTTCAGAAAACGGGAATACCAGAGCACTTAACTGTACTCATGAGGAATCTGTAGGTGAACCAGGAGGCAGTTCGAATAGAACAAGGAAACACTGCGTGGTTTAAAGTTGAGAAATGTGTGCATCAGTGCTGTATACTTTCACCTTATTTCTTCAATTTATATGTTGAGCAAATAATCCAAGAAGCTGGACTTAATGAGGAAGAATGCAGCATCAGGATTGGAGGAAGACTAATTAACAACCTGTGTAATGCAGATGACACAACTCTGCTTGCTGAAAGTGAAGAGGATTTAAAACATTTACTGATGAAGATCAAAGATCATAGCCTTCAATATGGGTTACGACTAAATATCAACAAAACAAAAATCTTTACGACTGGCTCAGCACACAACTTCACAACAAATGGAGAAAACATTGAGGTTGTCCAAGATTTTGCTTTGCTTGGCTCTATAATCAACACCTGTGGAAGCAGCAGTCAAGAAATCAAAAGAAGCATTGCTCTAGGAAAAGCTGTGGCAAAAATCTCTTTAGAGTATTGAAAAGCAAAGATGTCACATTGAAGATGAAGGTGCGTCTGACTCATGCCATGGTATTTTCACTGGCATCATATGGCTGTGAAAGCTGGACATTGAACAAGAGAGACAGAAAAAGAATTAATGCTTTTGAATTGTGGTGCTGGAGACGTCTATTGAATATACCATGGATGGACAAAAAAACCAACATATCTGTCCTAAAAGAAGTGCAGCCAGAGTTCTCCTTGGAAGCAAGAATAGCCAGACTATGTCTTACATATTTTGGACATGTAGTCAGGATAGATCAATCCCTAGAGAAAGACATCATGTTTGTGAGAGTGGCAGGTCAACTCAAAAGAGGAAAACCCTCCACCAGATGGATTGACACAGTGTCCGCAACAATGGGCTTAAACATAAATAAGATCCTGTGCCTGGCACAGAATCAGGAAGTGTTTTGATCTGCTGTACATAGGGTCGCTATGATTGGGACTCGACTCAATGGCACCTAACAACAATAACAACAACATAAAAGGATGATCTCCTTCTTCCCTTTAGTCTCCTCCAAAATAAAGCAAATAATATTTTCCTTATCTTCCCCTAAAAAGTGATTACAAAATAACCCTTAGCTTTATCCTCTCTGAAAATGGATGTTTCAATCATTATACTTCCACCTCAACTCACAGAATTGCATGTTTTTAAAATTGCAAGATATAAGATCCTAGGAATCTTGGATGAACCCTTACTTCTATAAAATTTCCAGTCATAAGTTTGACAAAACTGGTTACATACAAAGACAGAAAGAAAGGTAAAGAATGAACCTAAACCAGGTGAAAGGAAGAGGGATGATTTTCTCCTAGGTTCATACTATATAACAAAAGATACACTTTCCCCAAGGCTTTACCCTTTTTGTTTTATGAAAAATAGGAGAATAGAGAGTCTAGAAAATAATTGTTGTTATATTCCATCATTAATAGGTTTTCAAATATAATAAAATTATACCTTTCAAATGCAGTTTGAATATTATGTTCAATTTCTCCACATACACACCTACAAAAAAGGAAAAGAAAATTTCCTTTTTATCTTTGTGGATTGAAACAAATTATGTTGCAGATAGTGGAATGCATTTGAGGGAGAAAAATATGTTAAGTTAGCAAGAAAGAGATAAAAGGAAAAGAAAATAACTATGGTCAATATGTTCAGATTTCCTGCTGATAAATGTGAATTAAATATACACCTCCTTGTCATCTTATAAGTGAGAAATCCAAGCTCTTGAATCACTTTATATTCCATTAGTGTCTACTTTGCAGTCTACTCAACAAGTTAATGATCTCATCATAAGATTTCAAATTTACAGATTGAGGTAAACAGAAAAACAAGCAGATGTCCTTTAAGAAAATGAATAATAGTACAGGAATTGAGTATGAGATTTCCCTTTGCTTTGCAAACAGATGACCCAGGACCAAGGGCATTTATTAAAATGAACTTCACACAAAGGCAAATTGAAGGTAGTGTTATTGACTTCCTAATCTATCTATTTTTATCCCATTTCCTTTGCTGAAGTTAAAAGATTTGTACTGGAAAGTGTTGATCTGAGCTCAGCCTACCTTTTACTAAGTGAGGTGTATGAGGATGAAATAATCTCTTTTGAAACTCAATTTTCTCCTCTATGAAATCAGAGGGGAAAAATTGCTTTTGTGGGGATAAAATGGGAAACACATGCAAAAAACATTTGTCAAGTCACATATACACCAATTACCATTATTATCACTACTGCTATAATTGCGGTTACGAGTGAGTATCCAACTCATAGCAACCCTACACACAACAGGTGAAACAGTACTGTTGTGTTTCTCTGCTATTCATAGGGTTTTCAATGACAGATTGATTTTTGAGAGTGGGTTACTGGGTCCTTCTCCCAAGCCGATAGGTCCTGGTGTTCCCAGGTGGTCTCTTATCCAAGTACTAAACAGGCCAAACCCTGCTTAGCTTCCAAGATCTGATGGGATCAGACACCACAGTGCTATGGCTACAGGCATTATTACAATCATAATTATTATAATTTGAACTAATTTTAATAAAGAAATCATATTCAAATCCATTTGAAGATATTTCCACAAAGGCAGACAAAATCCTGTATTTGATATTACAACCAAGGGAGCTGCATACGGTTGACAATAAAGGGATGAAACATGTGCATTATTTCTGTAACTGAAATTACACCTGATATGCTACTAATGGCAGGTGAGGCAGGGGGACAGTGGTAATTGAAGAGAGTTTAACAAAGGGGCTCTTTTCAAAGAGGTGGGATGATAAGTTGTCCAGAACTTTGTGATGATGGGGAGCCTTTGTCGCCTCTAGAACTGAAGGTGGAAGGGAAGAAAGTGGAGCCTAGTGAAAACTGCATATGGGTGAAAGAGCTGCTTCTGTAGAGGAGTATTGACATTGTTAAACCATGTCTTCAGGTACAATGGTAAAGACCTTTACCTCTTCACTGGCCCGGATGTGCCAGTGCCTACTGCTGGTTGAGGTAGCCCATGTGATACAGCTGATATAGGGCCAGGATACTAACCTGGATGTTGCTATCCAGCACTGTCTACTGAGCTTATCTTAAGGGTTACCAAAAAGGAGCAAATAATCAAAAGGCACACTTATATATAACTAAAGAACCACTCAGTGTCAACCACATAGACTACATGTTCACAATGACCTTCGCTATGGGCTGAAAGTTTGTGTCCTTCTTATTCCATCTGTTGAAACCCTAAGCCCCAGTGTAAGGGCATTTAGAGGTAGGGCTTGAGGACATTATTAGGTTTAGACTAGAGCATGGAGTTAGGACCCTCACAATGAGAGTATTATCCTTATTAAGAAAACAAAACAAACAAACAAAAAACAGGAAGAGCATTGCCACACATGCACCCTCTCTCTCTTTCCCTCTCTCCATAAGCATGCACTGAAGAAAGGCCACGTGAGCACACAGTGAGAAATCCGCAGCCTGAAGACCAGAAAGCACAGCCTCTCCAAATACTCAGTCTACCTATATTATGATAAGGGATTTCCCAGCCTCCAGGATGATGAGAAATAAATGTCTGTTGTTTCAGTCACCCAAGTCTATGGTATTTGCTGGCTAAGACAACCTGTAAATAGTTTACAAAATAATGATGAAAGATAACTAGTGGGCTAGAAAATAGGAATATATTTGACTAGTGTTACAATCACATACAACTTACAATAGAATATACTTAATTTGATAACATTTAATGATAGGAATCTTTGTTATTTTACTTTTTCATTTTAATTTTGCTACCAGGGACAATAGAAAAGCAAAAGATAGTATTTGTACAAATGGCTTAGCTAACATTGCCTCTGAGTCAAATCTAGGTTGGCTGAAGCATGAAAAGGCAGACAGGAGCAAAGCAAAATACTGCTTATCTTCCTATGAATATACTTGGCCTTCCCTTTCCCTTCCTGGGTACTTTTCACTCCTTTCTCCTAGAAAAGAGAAGAAGGAAGACGAGAAGGTGCACCCAAGCCTACAGTAGTTATTCCAGAAATTCTATATAGGATGGAACCTTGAAAGAGGTTACATAGGTAACTCATTAAAGATACAAAGCATATAAGCTCTATCTAAATGTCTCAAATTTGCATGACTTGAGGGGATGTGTGGCAACAACATGAATTAATGGGGGAGTAATCCAATGGGGACCAATCTTTCCTAAGAAGAAAAATGAAATGAAATAAAGTAGACACAGTTGAGAAAGCTCTTGCTGTGTTACTAGGATGAAATGTAATATATATATATTTTTTTTTCATTTTTGAAGCTTTTTTTCTGAACCACTAATGAGTCCAATCAAAGTAAAATTGGAAAGATGAGAAATGAACTAATAGAATTAACTTGAGAGCCCATCTGGGAAATAAAGGATAAGACATTTTCACAATGGAAAGCAGTCCACCAAACCAGAACTTTGCTTGCCTAATTCTTCATATTCCTGCCATCATCTCTTCAATCAGATCTCAATGCAAACATAAGACATATGGAAATGGCAGATTTGCAAGGGACATAAGCATAACAACTTGGATCTTACTTCACCCGTGTAAGTAACATCATCAAGAAATTTTGTCTAATGCAAGTAGAAAGGAGACCATTGGTGGGGAGGGAGGGGATGAGAGAAGAGGGTCATGAGAGGGTCAGGGGGAAGTTAATGTGAGCAATGTACAATGAAATGCATGTATGGAAATGTCATAATGAAACACATTAAGTTATACATTAAAAAATACTAACTAAAAATATTTTAAAAAGAAATTTTGTCTCAGCTACAAATGCCACACTTTACCAAATGCTTTATTTAAAACTTACATGCCAGGATGTCTGATTTAGAGTTGATTATCATTGCTGGTAACTGATAAAAGCAAAGCACAAATTTGCAAATTTAAAACTGAGACATGATAAAAGCCAATCTAAAAGCACTTAGTTTGATTATATTTTTACTATTACTCATTTTAAATTAAGGTGCTGGATACTAATACAGATTGCAGTTCTAAGGAAGATTACTATATAAGTCTAATCTTATTGCCGTTTTATTGTTTGTTCATTCATTCATTCAACAAATTAATGCCAAGAATTGTTTTAGGTTCTAGGGATTACCTGGTAAAAGTCACTACTCCTGTACTCAGGAAGCTCCTGGTCTAATGCAGAAGGAAGGAGGGAGAATAGAAGGGACAGAGGGGAGAGGGAAAGAGAGAGAGACAAAGAGAGAGGGAGAGAGACAGAGGGAGAGAGACAGAGAGGGAGGGAGAGAGAGAGGGAGAGCGAGAGGGATGGGGAGAGAGAGAGAGAGGGGGAGAGAGAAAATATGAATAGGCAGAGTATGGTCTGGCACCATGGAGGACCAGTGAGGTTCATCTCACTGAGTCCAAGGTCAGTAGGAAGAATCAATAAGTTCCTGAAGATGACTCAGAGAAAAGAATGAGAGATATTTCCCAGGTAGAGAGCAGCAGGGTGGTCTGTTCAGACAGAGGAGATGGGCTAAGCAAAGTCATGGAAAATCAGTGTGTTAGGGATTCTCCAATCCAGTGGGCAACACTAGCGTAAAGGACAAGAGAGAGAGAGCAATGAGAAATGTGACTGGAGAGGAGGGTAGGTCAAGTTTATGGCAAGCCACATGTGAGACTCTCCCATGTGTCTGTCAGCTTATTGTGCTTGTTGCTGTGATACTGGAAGCTATGCCACCACTATCTCAGATACCAGCAGGGCCATCCATGGTGGATAGGTTTTAGCTAAGCTTCCAGGCTATGATAGACTAGGGTGAAGGACCCTGGCAGCCCACTGCTGAAATAATTAGCCATTAAAAACCCTATGAAAAGCAGGAAAGCACTGTCAAATATAGTGCCAGAAAATGAGCCCCCTAGGCTGGATGATATTCAAAAGACACCTGGAGAAGAGTTGCTTCTTCAAAGTTGAGCTGGCCTTAATGACAGGAATGGAGTAAAGCCCCTGGGATCTCCTTTTGCTGATGTGGCACGACTTAAATAAAGTGAAACATAGTGGCTGCAACATTGGGCTCAAACAGAAAAATACTGTGTACACAACACAGCTCTGGGTAGTGCTTCATTCTGTTCTACAAAGGGTCATTAAGAGTTATATCCAATTTGAAGGCCCCTACCATCAACAACACATGTGAGAGTGGACTGCAGACCATATTATATGGGAGTCTGAGGAATTTTCTATGTAAAGGGGATGAAATGTCAGACTCATCTAATAAAGTATATTCATCAGACTACATCTGTTAATTATCTGCTGTAAATGTAGGATTCCCTTACCCTCTTTCCATTATGTGAGGATGTAATGAGAAGCTGCATCTACAACTAAGAAGAGGGCTCTCTCCAAAGTTCAACTAGATGGCACTCTAATCTTCAGCTTCCAGATGCTAGAATAGTCAGAACGAACTTTCTTGGTTTATAAGTCATTCATTTTATGGTACTTTGTTTTAGTAGCCAGAGCTGACTAAGAAAAGTGGCATGAATTACTCTGTCTTCAAAGAGACAATGTCCTAGGACTCATTTGCACCAAGTAGGTAGAGGAGTTGCATTTGGGGGTTTGGCAGGACTCCTCTGTCCATCACTAGCATTTCCTCAGTCAGGATGCTCAGTCACATCAAGTGATGTATTAGGCATTGCAATTCTGTCAATGACAGTTGCCAGTTCTTCTCCAAGACACCCCTGTAAGTCAAAGTGAGGAAAGAAGAAATCAAGTTGCAAAGAAATGTCTGACTCTGTGGGAGGGGTCTTACTGCTTTCCCTCAGGTCATAAGAATATTTACTTTGGGCTGGCAAAATGCTGCAAGTTGAAAGTCCTGAACTCAGCAGGGGAAAGTTGAGTTTTTCATGGCTAGAGGTAGAAGTTAGGACAAAGGAGGAAGCAAATTACATGAAGTCAAGTAGAGAGTATTCTAGTGAGCCTTAGGGACCTGAGGCTAAAAAAGCTTTGAAAATTACAGCCTCAAATACCAAGAGGTCTATTGCAGTTCTGATATTTCATACAGCTCACAGTAAGAGTAAATCACTTTAACTTTTAGTCCAAATAAAATGTACGTAGGGAAAAGAATATGTAAGTGAACAGCTACATGGATTTTCAAAAAATGAACACACTTAGGTTTTTTATTTTTTGGGGGGGCAGTACTTGTGGGGTCAAACACAGTGCCTCACACATCCTAGGCGAGTGCTTTACCACTAAGCTGCACCCCCAGCCCCATTTTTATTATTTATTTTGAGATAGGGTCTTGCTAAATTATACAGGCTGCCTCAGGTCTCAAACTCACAATTCTCCTGCCTCAGCCTCTGGAGTTGCTGGGATTACAGGTGTGTACCAGGCTGCCTAGGTTATGAACACACTCTTATAACCAATATCTAAAAACCAAAACAAAACAAAGAACAAATGAAACAAACAAAACAGGGCATGACCAATGCCTGTGAAATGCTCTTCCTATACTTTCAGGGTCTACTCACCCAAATAAACTACTATCCCCAAATACTGACTTCTTACCACACAGATTAACTTTGCTTGTTTCAGGTTCACATAATAGAAGTCATTCAGTGTGTATTCTGTGATATCTGCTGCCATTTATTCAACATTATGCCCTTGAGATAGGTGTGCGTTGTCATGTGTAATTATCCCATTGTTGGGTGGTATTTCTTTGGGAGTTATTTATCTAGGCATTACTAATCTAGGCAGTCATTACATACAGAGAAGGACATTGGTAAAAAGCAAGGCTTCAAAGCCACTAAAAATTGGGTTCAGGTTTGGGAGTGGGTTCAATACATTAAAATTTAGAGGGTTCAAATTTGGTTCAGATTTGGGTTTAAATCCTATGTATAGATAGCAGGGCTTCAAACTGAAGCTGAACCTGAACCCCGAACCTGAACCTGTTCCGGTTCAAGTGTTTAAGAACTTTTTTCTGAATCTGAATGTCAACCTGAACCCAGTGAAAAACTGGGTTTGGATTCAGCTTTTAATGTTTTATTTATTCATTTATTTTTTAGTATCATTAGCTATTTTATTGTATATAAAATTTGAAAAAAATTGAAACAAATTTTGTTATCTACCTACACATCAGATTAAAATTTTAAACCTGAACCGGAACTGAAACTAAATCCTCTACATTTTCACATACTGAACCCACACTTGAACCTGAACCCAATTTTCCATGGATTTGAAGCCTTGCTACAAAGAATCAGGAAGAAAAGAAGGTTAAAATGATAATGCTAATTCATTTGTTTTAAAAAAGAAAGGCCCGAATTAAGAAAGATATTAGATGCTAAGTCTAATTTATCCCCCTACACACACACACACAGACACACACACACACACACACACGTCCCCTTTCCTTTAGTGGAAATAATGTGTTTCCCCTTATTTCAAAATCTCCTACGTAAAGCATTCTTCATAAAATCTGAACTTTCAATCATTCCCAGTGTATAGATGAGAGATAAAGAAAATTATGCAGTAGCAATTTAGCACTCAATCTCTGTCATTTCAAGTTGACAGCACCAGTTGAAAAGAAGGGGAAAGTACCATGAATTAAAATCCTGAAATAAAGGCAATTGATTCATCCTGACCATGCCATTTGGAGCACTGGCCTCCAGGGTTACGCTCACTCTCTTCCATTCTGATTTACAGCTTTTCCTCTTCAGGGATGCTCCAATTTCAAGGGCATTAAGATTTGATTTATTTACATAAGGCCAATTGAGGGTTATCTGCTCTCAAAAATTAGGAACCAGCACTGCTCCATAAACGGAACAAAAGTGTTAATCATGTTAAAAATCGGTCTCAATGATTGAATCACTAAGGTTGCAAATCAGAATGATTAGCCATCATGATAAAACCAGAAGCAAATTTATACCCTAAAGGATAGCTTATAATCGCTTTTTGCTTGTCTTAAAGACAAATTAATAAAATTGGTGTCTCAGGATGCCTCATCTTGGTCTTTCATGGTTTTAAACTAAAAGATGAATGGTTTTCTTTTCCTCTCTTCTCTCCCAGAAACTATTTTTAAAAAAATAACAATAAGCCAGAGGTGCAGATGAACTTTGTCATACAAAGAAAGTGCCAGGAAAAAAGATGTAGAAATGTATTTTTTAATGTACAAATAACTCTTTGAGCGAGTTTATTTGATTACAATATATCTTATTCAAAAAAATATGAGAAGATAGAAGAGACCTTATTTTATTATGCTCTGCTTTAATAGGGCTGCTTAACTTTACATCACTTCAGTGTTAAGTAACTTTATTTGATTTCCTTACTATTTGTAGACCTGAGAAGCCAGAAATTAAAAGAAAACAAAACACGAAAAATGGGTATTGATTTCAATTTTCACTACTAAAATGAGGGCTGCAAAAAAATAAATAAATAAGGATAAACTCAAGACAAGTATTCTTTATAGTGCAAAGATTGTAATAGTTACCAAGATTTCTAGAAATCTTATATTCCTTGTTATGAAAGCATTTAATTCTTCATGAGAAAATGGGAAAAATAAATTTCTCAAGGGAAAGATTAAACAAATATTAGAAAACATTGCTTATGTGGAAGACGTTGTCAATTTTGGAGACAAGCTCAAATTATTTTTTGAGTTGCCAAATATATTAAAGCTATATATGAGTTGAAAGTTTAAAATTCAAAGGTGAATATAAGGAAATTATTATTAACTGTTTCAAATCATAAATTATATTCTGTGTATTTAATTGCTTTTTTGCTGATGAGTACATATTTGTAACACGTTTAGTAATACTATTAAGTATGTTCTCGTATGAAAACATTTACTGTGAACATATTATATGATTTTAAGATAAGATTTTCAAGATTTATCAAAAATGACTCAGTCAAATATTTTAATGTCAATGATAGTGTTTCTTCAAATTTTTATCACTTAAGATCCACTTAATGACCATTAGGCACAAATGTAAATGTTATCTTGTAAATTTCAAAAGTATTAAAGACAAGTTTGTATAAAAGCAAAAGATATTTGAAAAACTTGTTTCACGTTAGTCCTAGGCAAGCTATTATTTGTACATTTTTATTTTTATTTTGCTATACTTGGGATTGAACTCAAGAGTCTCACACATGCTAGGCAAGTGCTCTACCACTGAGCTATTTGCACATTTTAAATCATTATATAAATGTCATTGTGACTATTGCCTTACAATGTTTCAAGTTTCCCATCAAATTTGTTTCTTTTACTATTCATTTGTACTGTTTTAGAGAAGCCCAATTTAGAACTCATCATCATCATCATCATCATCATCATCAAGAATAGAGGAAAAGAAAAATTTTTTCTTTCAGATATTTAAGTGTTTTGGAACAAAACATTTCTGCCCAGAAGTGATATAGACTATCAGAATATCAAATATATTGCTGAGGATGTCACCTGAACAAACAATATGAAACAGAAGTGGTCTTTACCTGTATTATTGATATCAGATGAGAAAATGTGCTTTCTTTTCATTAAGAAAAAATTCACGATTACCTTTCCCTATACCAATGGGTAAACTTCAGTTTGGAAAAGTAGAACCTTATCCTGAAGACACAGGAAACAAGTTGCAAAGATTTAAATCCACGGCTCTGATTTTTGAGCCCATTCCCTCAACACTAAATCAGTATCAAGAACAAAGTGTTGCCTATTACATATCATCTGAGAATACAGCGACATTACGATTTCTTGTGGCACATGTGGCTATTCTCTGTCACTCTTTACCCCAACAGTTTTTTGTAGGCTATATCCCAAAATCCAGGACAACCATTAACTGAGTTTAAAATAACCTTAATTCCTAGAGTTTAGATCTTCATTAACAAGTTATGTTTGATGGTAAAATATCTGTTGGCTGTTCCAATAGAGTAACTCCTTTTCTATCATGTAGACAGATTCCAGGGATGTCCATTTGGTTCAGTAATGCTGCCAAATCTCATTATGCTTTCTTTCTGAACATAAAATTTGTCATTAAATTTGTAGCTGGTTTTATAACCATCTTAGTCATACTGTGACATTTACCTGATTTTTTTAACAGAGTGCAAGCTTGAATTATGTTGCTGTGGCTTTGGTGATTTCCCCCATCTTTTGCAAAAAAAATACATTAATTTTGATGGGAAAAGTATTACTTTACTTTCCAGGGAAACTTAATTGGTTCAACAAAAAGGTCATTGTATCTTGTTTGAAAGCTCTAAAGAAAGTTTTAAAGGCTTCATGTCAATATGTGACACATTTCTTATAATTGGATGAGGGGTAAAAAACAAGTTAAATTATAATTAAGTTACACCTTACTTTCTGTTCAAATTTTTCTTTATGGTGTTTTATACAATACTATCACACTATCACACAATATAAATAGATTACATCCTACATTTGCATTGTGGTTCTTACCACTTACGATTTCTACACTAATCTGGATTGTATTTATAATACTACTCTTATTATAACATTTACACTTTAGTAGAATTTTTTGAGCTAGTAATCTGTTTTCTGTGAATACGGGATACAATTCATCCAAATACTAACCATAAAAAAAGAAAATTAATGGGTATAAATAATTAGCAGAAAATTACAGGAAATCATATATTTGGGAGAAAACTACACCATTAACTGAAAATTGCCTGAGATGACAGGACCAGTGCACTCTCTGCAATACACTTTGTAGCCTTGAAAGACATATGACTTAGAACACAGGTAAGCATAGCCTACGAAAACCATATTTAAACTTAAATTTTAAAACATTTTAATGTCTGCACATTAACACATTTTTTCTTTTTAAATTATTAAGTAACTCATGGACAGAACAATTTGTTGGGCAGTTTTACACATTTTTTCCTTTTAAATTATTAGCTAACCCATGCACAGAAGAATTAGTTGGTCAGTTTTGGATTTCAGTTTGAAAAATACTGATATCTGGGTTCTTGTCATCATCAAAAACATTGATCCTCAGCAGCCTTTTAAAAGTTTTAGCAATTCTTTTAGATTGGCATTTTTTGTTTTTATTTTAGCTATATTTATAGAACCTTACTACTTACTAGATATTGTGTTAGGTGGTAAAGAGACACAGAGAATGAAAAGACATATTCTCCATCTTCTAGGAGCTTATAATTAGCACTGTACTATAGTTTTATACCTAGCTAGTCAGAATTCTCAGCAGAGATGGTAGAAGTATACTCATGATAAAATCCAGTGCACTTACAGGAAAGAGAAACTGATTGGGATGATCAGCAAGGGCTCAGGGAAAAGAGGAATATCCGCTGAAACTTAAAATAGCCAAGAAAGCAAGAAGAGCACAGAAAAATCACAAGGCTTGGGACGCAAAGGTTGGTTTGCCTGGAGTTTGGTTTGCCTGGAAGAGATGCTGCAAAAGAAAGGCAACAAACTAGGAGAGGGTCAAATTAGAGTAGCCTTTGAATGCCATGCTATAAGACATTCATTTTTCAAACAGTGAGGATCTATCAGTACTTTCTGAGAAATGGAAATGAAAGTATCAGGCCTGTGATTTAAGGAAACCACTCTTAGATCAGTGAAAAAATGAGAAAATATCAAAAAGTGAGCTTATTTTGAAGAAATAGGAAAGAAGAAGGGGAAAATAGTGCAGATATTCACATTGCTTCTCAGGCATTAGGGAGATATGAATCACATATATGAAGGGAAACAGCATATACACATTCTGCGAACATGTAGAATCAAAAAGATAGGGGTAGCTGTTTCTTCCTAGACCCACGCTAAGGGTAGGAGAGGAGGCAAGTTGTGTGCAGGAAAGGACAGAATCATGGGGCTGGATCTCTGGCTTTAAGACCATAATTCTATATAATTCTAATTGTATATTTGTAGATATAATCATATGCACATACGCATATATGTATGTGTGTACAATCATGCATCATTTAATGAGAGGACTATGATCTGAGAAATGCATCATTAAGCAATTTTATCTTTGTGCAAAAGCCATAGAATATACTTACACAAAATCAGATGATGTGGCCTATCACACACCTAGGCTGTATGCTGTAGTTTTTTGCTCCTAGGCTACAAACCTATGCAGTATGGTAGTCTAATAAATACTGCAAACAACTGTGACAAAATGGTATTTGTGCATCTAAGAATATCTAAACATAGCAAAGTTATTGTAAAAATACTAGATGACTGCAATTTTTCAGCACCATTATAATCTTATGGGATGACCACCACATATGTGACCCCATTGTTAATTAGAACATGATTATGTACATATGTAAAGAGAATCTAGATGGACATGAACTTAATGATGTACATGGATCCAAATTTGGTCAAGATGGTGAGCACTGTGACTAAATCTAGTTCACAAAATATGATCCAAGCAGGTAATTACTGTTAATATGGGCTTACACAATGGATTTAGATTAATGAGGGCAGTTGATGCATGCATTAGTTTTAGAGGAGTGTGATGTATTACAAACCTTCTAAATCAAGACCCCTGAGGGAACTCTCTGATTCCTTCACATAGCAAATTCCTGTTCTACAGCAACTTCCCTCACCTCTTTTGACCTTATCTATTTCCTCCACAGACCATGTTCTAGGCAGCTATTTCTGACCCAGCCTTACTTCTGAGCAGAGAACATGATGGTCATGGAAAGTATTTTACTACAGGTATTAGTGCAGAGGAGTTAAATTTATTGAATAATTAGTGAACTAATGATCTCATAAAATTAATGAGCCTCCCCAAAGTATATCAAGTCCTCCCAGATACAACACTACATTATCCAAGAAATATGCCTGCTGCTCCCCAAACCAACAATTTCCATCTTTGTTATATATGCTATGACATTACACACACCCTTGGAGAACTAGAAATAGGTGAAGGAAATCTTTGAATACTTTGAAGAGAATATATCTTAAAGTATTGACAGATATTTTTTTTTCTTTGTGCATTTTTGATCCCCAAGGATACTTTCCCAATAAAGTATCAAGGTCATTCTACCTTAACTGATCCAGGGAAAATTATTTTGATGAGACACAAGAAGCCTGACTTGGATACTCTTTGAAAATTGTCTTACCCCTAGACTGTTCTAAGAAAACCTGGATATATGATTTGTGTGGGTAGAGAGGTCTAAATGAGTATATTTAGAGACAATTGTAGTATTTCTTGCATACAATAGTTTGTGTACCATTCTCACTCCCACCCATATTTTGCTAGACAACCATGACTCCTAGTTACTATATAAGGCAAAGGTAAATGATTGAGCTTGCCACATCAATGAAAATACCAGTCAAGGAACTGTTTTTCCTTTATAGCAGCAAAGTAGCTCCTGTTTTATAAGTAAAATGTATTTCAATCTCTCTGGAGTAAATCCAGGACAACCAAAAGGTCAGCTGCATCCCAGTCACTGGATGTCACTTATGCTTGTCATTACTAGATAACTAGGAACGACTACATGTTATGTCCCAGGAGAGGCTCCTTAGTAACTTCCCCAATCTCAGATAGGCCAACGTGTATTGACTCAGCAGTTTAGTCAAACTGACCCAGAACCTGCTCTCCTAGGTTCTAAACAGACAGTGCTATTAAGTTCAGAGCTACGTTCTTATGGGTACCGGGACCGGGCATATCCATGTGACATTTTCTCCCATAATACCTTCTTTGTTGAACCCAAAAAGGAAAAATAAAATTCTCTGAGTTGAGACAGCTCTTGCATCCTTAGCTCATCCTAAGGTATAAGCTGGGATAATTATAGAGAGACATATGTTGATGGCAGTAAAGCAGTTATGTGTGCTCACTCTCTGTTTGGAAGATTTACTATCTACCACATTGTAGTATTTAAGCATGAGACTATTTCAGGTTTAATACACATTCCCCAAACCTTCTCACCACCATAAAACATAGTCTAGGGAAAAAAAATACAATTTACATAACTTACAACCAGAGGATTTCACTAATATAAACAATTCTGGTGCATAACAGTTGGCACCCAAAAAGACAATTTATCTACTCCCTGCTCTTCCTGCTGCCAAATCCAGGGTGACATGTTCATTGTTTTCCTCATAAAATCTACAATTGCTTCTGCAAGAGTAAGAATGAGGACTGACTTTTTATTTCACTTTTATAAGCATGGATGAGCAGATGAAATTCAGAAGGGTCAAAATGAATACTAAGTTTCAGCCTGTCAGATCCCCAAATAGAAAAGACATTAAACCTCTATCTCATAGCTGCTAATGGAATTACTAGAACATTGTCAAGCTTTAGGGGAGCTTTTAAAGTACAAATTCTGACATGTGATGACTTCTTCCATGATTAGACTAAGGTTAAAGAGATACCTCAAACACTCCCCTGCTGAAAGCACTGAATAATCATTAGCACTTAAGTAAATAAACAAATAAATGAAAATAATCCAGGTAGGTGAAGTTCAAGTGTGATAGAAACTGGAAACAAAGCTCTTTCATATTAACAACTGAATGACTCATTACAATTCACTTGTAATTCCCAAGACATTGATTTTTATCATTGAAATATGATTTTATGCAAATTTTGTCAAGCAATTTATCTACAACTTTAATAACACACTCTACATAAAATAAACACATCAAATCCCATGCTTATAGAAATCTCCCTGCAATACAACAGCAAAACTAACAATGTAGAAGAATTCATTTTGAAGGTTAAATTATTTGAGGAAAAATTAAACTATTCCTATTTATACCAATCTAACTGAGCAAATAACACTTCTGTAAAGATTAAGGATTCTATAGCACAAGAAACACAGCATATTCATTTGATATGGCTTCTAGTCTTTGAATTTTACACTGGAGACCTAAAAAAGAATCGCTTAAGTCTGTAATAGTCCATTATGAGGCATTTCACATGCATAAATTCTCAATATTTCATAAATACTGTAACTATGAAAAAATCATTCATGCCTTACATTTGGAAAATGGACCCTTGTGGAATATTGCCTTTTTCAAACTCAGCAAACATAAGTTAAATATTTATAAAACAAAATATATTGAAACTATTTAAATTCTTATGGGAGTAGAATAGACACTTAAAAAGAATCAGCCTGAACTTAGTAGTCTTGTGTGCATAATAGTGAATATGCATATTCAACATCTCTGTATAAGAAATATTAAAGGTGATAGAGTTCCTAAATTTTCAGCTCACACCAGAATATATAGACATAGACTTTAGTCAATTGTATCAGAGTTAGTTTAGTCAATGATTGAAATTGTCAACATTGATTGGTTTTGGTATTTAACAAACATATGGGAGAAAACAACAAGTATAGCTTAGAAAACCTAAGGTGATGTATGTTATAATTGTGTAATTGAAACATCGTGGAAGGAACAAAATGAAGAATGGAATTCTCTATCAACCAGCTCCATCTTTTGCAAATCCTATTAACTTTTTTCACTCTGGAAATGGGGGAAAGATTTACTTTTTATTATTATTACTATTACTATTATTATTACTATTATTTTGCAGTTCTGGGATGTTGAACCCCCACGGTCTCGCACTGAGCTGCACCTCAAACTCATTTTTAATTTTTTTATTTTGAGACAGGGTCTCACTTGAACACACATTCCTCCTGCTTCACCCTCCCAAATTGCTGTGATTATAGGCATGTGCTACAGCACTCAGCCAGGAAAAGGTTTATTAAGGTAACAAATAAATGTATGTAAATATGTACATTTACAAATATTTCAAATTTTTGTACCTAACCTTTAAAATCATAATTATATATGCTAGAGCTATTTTTCTTTGAATTAAAGTTGTTATTTTAAAAGGGCTTCCAAAATTCCTCATCATATGGTGTCATTTAAACAGTCCCATTCTGATCGTTTAGTCTTTTCTAGTTTTGTGTTGGAAGTGTTAAAGAAAAATAAAGCTACAATAAACATCATTGTGAAAACCAGTTGGTGAACTTCTGTGAATATATCCATAGAGTAAATTCTAATTAGTGACAACATTATTATCAAAGAGTATCCACACTTAAATTTCTGATGAGTATCTCCAAACCTCCTAAGATAGGTCATCATATTTCTGGCCTTAGAATTCAGTCTTTTATCAATGTATCCATTCTGGGTATTTTCTGATT
>VMDO01023368.1:0-31721 GCA_007922755.1 Pedetes capensis | reverse complement strand
AAATAAATGTAGTATTTTTAAGTTTACAAATATATCACCAAGCATTCTGACAAAGCTACTTTGTTCCTATCAGAAGGACTACTGCAGAGGGAATTCTTGAACTAATAGAAGAATCCTCATGAATAATGGCAAGCAGGTGCTTTGTGATAGCAAAACCATGATGCCTGGTGGCCTTGAATATAAAATCCCTCTTCTGAAAATTCTTTCTCTCTTCAGAGGTAGCTCTCAGAATTGAATATCATTAGGCTTTTGTATGCAAAGATCAGATATTTCATGAACTCAAGGACCTGACTAATCACTTGTGAATACTAAGAACTCTGTAAAAATAATAGAAATAAATTTTCGTGGAGCAGTAAAGACTGTAGATCTAGTTGTGGGATTTTAAGGCCAAAGACTGAAATATTTCATTACATTTAGAAAGAATGGTTGCTTGAAATCTCATAATAAGATGTGTTCATTCAGGTGCCAAAAGTGATACCTTGATGGATTGCAGTACATAGGGGAAAAAAGGAGAGGAAGGTACAGTACTACATATGTTACTAAACTCATTTCACTTGTAAAGGGAAGACTATTGATTTCATTCATCTCACTTAGGTAGGAGTCTGACTTAACGAAAAATTCAAGTTCACTGACATCGACTCTGAAGATGACAGGATTGTACTGAGAATAGAAAGAGAGAGAGCAGGAAAATGATAAATGTAACTTCATTAAGAAAATTTAAAAACACCATTTTTCTTCATGAAAAGGGAGTGAAGGAGCCACAAATTCTGGCTGCATCTTTAATCTATGGTGACCTTTATGACATTTGTCATCTGTGGGCTCTAAATTGTGTGTGTGTGGTCATGTGTGTGCACACATGTGCATTTCTCAAGAATAGGAGGCAAGAATAGGAGCATTTTTCAAGAATAGGAGGCAAGACACACAATAGATCTACTGCATAAATCATGGTTTTCTCTCTACACTACTTGTTTCATATGTGTGTGATCTTTCTTTGAAAATAACAAGAAGCTTTACAAAACTTATGCAACAAGCATATTTGGCTATCACACTTAATTAAAATTGTATTTTTTTCACTTACTGCATCTTCCTCTTCTGCTTTTATCATACTTTTAAATTAAATTTTTTTTTAACCAAGGAAAGCATCACCATTTTTGCCTGAGAATATTTTTAAAGATTTGTCACTCATTCCATCTTTTAATTTGGGAAATATTTATTGAGTATCATCTATATGTAATTTATTACATTAGCTTATATGGGGGACACAAAGATGAATCCAACCTAGAAAGTGTCTTTAAGGAGATTATAAGATTTTATCTTAATCTATCATTATATTTCTTGGCAAGAAGTTGTTCCTAAAATTGGGTTGTGGGTGCTCTCCTTGGAAGACAAAAAGTACCATTCTTGGTCCAGTGAGAATTGCATCATACCCAATATGGGTTCATGATGTGTGACTCAGCGTTTACCACCCTCCCCTTTTTTCCCCAGTACTGGAGAGTTGAACCCAGGGCTCCATCCATGTTAGGCAAGTGCTGTGCCACTAAGCTGCACCCTCCGCCCTATTTTATTTGTTTTATTTTGAGACAGGGTCTCACTAAGTTGCACGGGTTGCCTCTGGCCTCAAACTCAATCCTGCTGCCTCAGTTGCATGGGTAGCTGGGATTACAGGCCTGCACCATGGTGCCATCAGAATACTGTCCAATTTGCTGGGAAGAACTAGAAATCCCAAATTGAAATTATTGTCTTGACTTCATGTGTCATGCAGCAAACACATTAGCATAGTGTGCCAGAATGAGCCCTATCATCATCATTGGAACAATAGTTAGGGAGTCAGAAGAGTTGATAGATACAGGAGAGGGGATTCATAATGTTTGAGAATGAGGGAGGGGCTCCTTAAAAGACTGAATTGCAAAGCAGCCAATTAAAAATATATATCAGTTATTTTTTATGTGCTATAAACAATTATGATAAGATAGAATAGTTTTAAGCAGTTAGAATGACCTAGGTAGATATTTTAATTTGACAAGTTGGGCAAAGTAATATAGTTAATAATTTAAATTCTTTCTTCTTTTTCCTCTTTCTTTTTTCCTCCACCTCGTCCTCTTTCTCCTCCTCCTTCCCCCAGCTCCCCTTTTCAGTATAGAGGCATTGATCTCTGGATCTCATGCATGCTTTGCAAGCACTTTACCATTAAGCTGCACCCCCTAGCCCATTTTTTTTACATTTTTATTTTTGAGACAGGATGTTGCTAAATTATGCAGGCTGCCTTTGCCAGCAAACTTGCAATAGTCCTGCCTTTGCCTCCAGAGTCACTGGCATTATAGACGTGCACCACTATGCTTGGCTGTAATTTAAATTGTTGTAAGTGATTTTGTGTAGATATTAAAAAAATAATAAAGGCCACGCTTTGTTAAGTGGCTAAGAATGGCTGGATTCATTAGGTTATTATCTTTGGCAATTTTGTCCAAACTAATTAGTAAGGGCCGTGAGCAATGAGCTCCAAATGAGAAAGGTGTGAATGACTAGAAGGTGCTAAGGGAATAAACCCCTTCCTAAATTATATGCAACTTGTGTATATGGCTACCTTCAGTGATGTGGCCGTAGGAAATGTATAAGGGAGAGAAGCAACTACCCTCATTAAAAGGATAAATAAGCCTGAAACACTTTATAGCTAAATGGAAATAAGAAGGGCGCAGATAAATGTCTAATTTTAGATAAGCTTCCATCAGTAGGGCAATTAGGTAGAACAAATAATTAAAGTGGGATGTTGAGCTAAGATTTCCACCTAGGTACAAAGAGGTAAGGTACAGAGGCTGAAAGAACAGAGCTAAGAAATATTTGAGCCCAGTTAAAGATTTGGGGTGAATTTGCATTCAGATTAGGAGACTATCAGATTCAAATTGATTGATTATACTTGAAATGTATGAAAAGCAGAATTCTTAACTCTGATGCATATTTATGGTTTTCTCCTTTTTGTTATTTTTTCTTAAAATTACTATTTATCCCATATAGATTATGGATGGTTTGGTAATTTTTGATTTTTAAATTTTTTGTAGCAAAAACATAAACTGAGTCCCATGCTAAATCTGGGGCTGGGCTTTAGCTCAGTTGGTAGAGTGCTGATCCGCACTCTCTGAGGACCACAGTTTGATCCTCAGCACCTCAAAAATGGGTGAAGGACATGGCAATCCACTAGCGAGGCAATCCCAAATCAATCAGCATTGCAAACCCTATGAGGGTTGGACCTGACTCGACAGAACCTAACAACAATAACAATATGCTAAATCTATCTGAAACATAGCATAACTAAGCAACTGAGTGGAAGAAAATATCTTGGTCTAATTTTACAAAAACATTTGGCAACTTAAAGTAAAATCCAGGAGAGCATTCAAGAAGAAAAACAAAATATGTATTAGCCAGTTGACTTTAAGATTAAAATGGCAGCTATGTCTACCAAATTTATGTTTGTTTCCTTTGAAGAGATATCCCAGAATATCCTATGGAATAGGAGGCACAGAAATTCAATTTTGATTAAATATATTAGTAGGCAAAAATTTTTGGAAAACCAAAACAAGATACTAGTCTCTTTGTTTGAATGATAATCCATTTATTTGGGCATGCTGAGCTACAAACTTGTGACTAAATGTTTAGCTATCTCTTTTTGCTAGCTGAGCCACTTCATTTCTTCTCCTACTGAGACCAGGAGACAAACATGAAAGGTATTTATTCAATACAATTGGGTTCTCCTTGTCTTTTTTAAACACAATTCAGAAAATCCAGAATGACGATGTTGTATTAAAATGTAATGTAGTGTGAAAATTTCAATTCCCAAAGAACAACAGATATCATAACATGGTTAATGTAAAACAGCATTGAATAAGGTTCTTTTTTCAATCCAACTTCATCCTAGTCTCAATTACTTCTCCTCCCTTATTCAATACAGCAACCTAAATAAGACTTTACTGTGGCTTCCTTAAGAAGTAGGACATGTTTTATAATTTAGTGTCAATGTGAAAATAGAAAATCTATTTTTTGAATACTCCAGGACTATTTGTTACCAGTCACATTTTTTTCTGCAATCATATCTTTTTTATTTTTTCCCTGAGCTTTCTTTTCCCCCTGGTTTTAATATGAAGAACTTCTGCAATTTAATTTTTTTAAAAAAATTTCTACTTCTTTTCCAAATTGTACTTGCTAAAAGCTTTGTTGTAGGCTATAAAACTAATTCCAAATAGTCGACAGAGATTTCACACATAAAGTGACTGAGATCTTAACAACTTTATTCTAGGAAAAATAGTTCCTGCAGGTACTGTTTGGACTATTTACACCTTTGCAGAAAACTATTTGTCTCATTCTCAAACTCTCTTTGAGAAAACAACTATATTTCTTTGGAAGTCATTCTAGGGGCTGTGTGAAAATTCTTTTGAGTTCATACATGTGGATTTTTCCTCTTCATATTGAGACCAAGAAATAATTTCTCTAACATTTAACATTTAAACTTAGATTGATTTGAACTTTGGTAACAATTGAATTTGGATTTTTCTTTTTATCTTTATTCACAACTATTTTTATGGATTTTACTCATACAGTATGGCATAAAATTAAACTCAATAACACTGCCCTTGTTTTTTTTATCCTCACATAGTCAACCAGTCTCAGTTGAATTATGGCATTGAGTGCCAAATTTGTTTTTTATGTCCAAAACACTGATTTTCTGACTTTTTCCCCATAAAATGGCTCTGCTCTGCCTTTCTAATCTCTGTTCTTCTTCCTCTTCCAAAGTTTAGTGCCTTAAAACAATAACAGTTTGTTATTTCTTACAAGTCTATGAATTGACTGGACACATCTGCTGATCTGGGCTCAATTTGGCTGATTCAGGATTTATTTGCTCATATGCCTCTCAGTGTTAGCTGGGTGAGACTGATCCAGGCTGCCCTTGACTTAAATCAATTCACATTTCTCTATATGTCTCTTGTATCCTAGTAGCATGCTAGCCCCAGTATGTTCTCATACTCGTGGCAGGGGTCCACAAGAAGATACAAACAGAGAAAAACTTTCTTAAGCTTTTGTTTGGCATTAAGTTTGTCACTGAACTGTTGACCAAGGCAAATCAAACAACCAGACTCACAGTCAGAGTGAAAAGTCATTGATATAGGCTGTGTCATTGAACATAGGGATGTATAAAAAGTCAGGGTTGTTAATATAATCCATTCACCACAGATTGTTTGATAGGCTATTTAGAGAGAGATTCATTACATTTGGAGAATGATCAAAGGTGTTGAGTGGACCTCGGAAAGTTTTGACCATGCATTTCTAAGTTAAGAGCAGTAATTAAAGTTTTACATCAGAGGGCCAGAAGGAATGGAGATATTCTTGCATATATTCTGGATATAAAGTATTTAAAATAGAAAAATAAAATTATAAAATTGATATGGGTGATGAAACAATCTTTGACCTTAAAGTGGCAAAGCAAACACAATACAAAGTACACATTTCAAAGTAATATGTACCCTAAACTTGTGGAAAGGTCACTGTAGAGGTGAGAAGGTGGCTGCCATGCTTAATTTTATAGAAAATGAGTTCAAGGGTAAGGGACTAAAACTAATGTTTTATTTATTCATGAATTTTGTTCAGTATTAGTTGTTTAAAGCATAGTGAAATTAAAGTTTTAAAAATCTGAGTATATCCTTCATTCAAGTTTAACTTCCACAAGCAATATTTATTTGTAAGCAAAATAATAATTATTATATTATAGAGATTAAAGATTCAAATTCCAAAAACCTTATATCCTACATATTTTAACTTATTTTTTTCTTACAAATTTCCTACATGTATGATAATCTTTTGGGCTTTTTCTAATTGATTTAGTGTTGTGGGACTGTCTTTATTGCTTATTACACAGAAGTCATCTCTTCAGCAAAAATTCTCTTAGTGTAGTGGTAGTAGGGAAAAAGAAGAAACAATACTGAAATCATAATATTTCTGCCTATCTCTTGCTTTAAACACCATAGTATTTAAATGGAAGAGCATGATGTTTTGCTGTATAGACTTTAAGATTTATGTCTAAAATAACAATTACTTCTACAAAATGATCTAAATATAGATTTTATAGATGCTTTAAAAATAAAAATGAATGTCAGCATCAACATTTGAAATATTA
Organism: Pedetes capensis; assembly: GCA_007922755.1. NCBI lineage: Eukaryota > Metazoa > Chordata > Mammalia > Rodentia > Pedetidae > Pedetes > Pedetes capensis. Next base: position 25,564 of record VMDO01023368.1, on the reverse strand, counting down.
TTTTTAAAACTCCAGGTTATTTTATTGTATACAAGTTAAATCTAGAAATATACTAATTTCTTCTAAAATGTAGATCTCTGTATATAAGTTTGTGACTATTAGCTGAAATATTTATAGAAGTCAGAAAAATCTCTTTAGAGAAATAAGTATAATGTTATTAGGCATTGTTGTAGTTGGTCAATGCCATCGAGTCAGTGTTTGACTTATAGTGACCACGTAACAAGGAAAATAGTATTGTTAGTGGTTTTCTGCTATTCCTAGGGTTTTCAATGGCTGATTGTTTTTTAGGAGTTGCTGGGTCCTTCTCCCAAGCCTATAGCACTTGGTGTTCCCAGGCTGTCTCCCATCCAAGTAATAAACAGGCTTGATCCTGCTCATCTTCCAAGATCTGACAGGATCAGATGCCACAGTGGTACCGCTAGCTGCAGCTATTAGGCATATTATGAAATTTTTAATCTGTCCTTCTTTATATTGAAGGCTATCCTGGGAGCATATTCATATATTGCAGTAGAAAAAAATACGTAGTAACTGAGAAATTTACACTAGAATAACTATATGCTTTCTTGATTTGATATATTTAAAATACAGGAATTCTACCCTAAATTTTTGGCACAGTTAAAAACTTAAAAGAAAAAGCTATATTGTTTCTATCCCATTTATATAACTTTAGTTTTTTCCTTTGTGTTCTTTCTGTGGTTGATATTTCATAATTTAAATTTATTTACAGGATTCTAGTGCTTCAAAGAGTAAACACACAGCCTCGGATGTTAACTCTGTAGACTTATAGGTTGAGATAGAAAATTTAATTCTTCCTTTTTTATTAAACATTAATGGACAATTTCACAGTTTTGAGTTTGTTTGTGACATGCTCGATAAAATGGTTCTTTGATCTGTGAAGGATATTGAGTGAGTAACTCCAAAGACAAGCTCATAACTGGACTTTCATTTTAAAAATGTGCATCAATACTGGGTGCCTAAAGAAGACAGTAAAGGTACAGTTTTGTTTCAAAAGGTTAGCAAATATGATAGTTAAAATATTTTTAATTCTATCTTTATTTTTGAAACTAGGCCAGTGAAGATTATTGCACACCAATTATTGAATAGTTCAAAGAACAACCCATCTAACTAACAAACCAACTTACAGGGAGTACTACTAAATGATGAAATCACACATCTTTCTTCATGCTTATTGTAGTATTACCCTTCAACAATTTTCTCAGTTATTCATTAAAAAATCTTCAAAACTGGAATCTAACAAAATTATTATAAATTATCATATCCCATACAGTTTTATAATTCATCTATTATGCCATTAAGTGCTTTACATTAAAATGGAATCTTAAATAGTTAAGAGCATAAATATTTTGTAATAATCAATGAAGTACTTAGGCCTTCTAAAGCTTTATGGATCTTAATATACCTTGAGATGAAAGTATGATGAAATATGGGGGAACACATTTTCTTCAATGCGCAATACTTTCCTGAAAAATTTGAAAACTAGAAGCTATTGAATTATACACTAAAAATAACTAAAAGACTAAAAATTAACATTCATTCTGTCAATCTTGGACTTGTCTCCCTCAAAGATAATATATGCAGAATATATTTGGGAAACATTTGTTTCTGCATGTTGTGATAAAAGAAATTTCTGTCAATTGAAGATAAAAATGCAATAAAATATAGGATAGAGAGGCAGATGTATATCACCTTATAGAGATAGTTGTTTTTAAGAGAAAAAGAAAAACAAATTCAGACACATGTAAAATCCATTACTGATTACTGGTCTCAAATTTATTGAGTACTCTGATTATTCAAAATAATTTGTTGAAAATAGTGAGCATAACCCATTCCAGTTTCAAGATTTTTTGGAGAAATGGTAGTCTTCCTTATAGAAGTCACTATTCTTACAGGGATGGTGTAGTGATTCTCAAACTTCACTGTGCATTAGAATCATGTGAAGGACTTAGAAACTTTCCTTATTTTTAGAAAGATTGGTATACAACAACTGAATATTTATAATTATTGCAAAGGGAACTTGTAAAATATAAGTTTACTCCAAAAGACACAATTTATTGTGTCTAGGTACCACATATGCACCCAATTATGTCAACTGTTCTAGATGATGATATACTGAAAAACACAATTACAGAGATTAGGTTCAAAAAATGATTGTACCACGGATTTCTTACCTTTGCATTGCTGGGACAGAATGCCTGACAGAAACAACGGAAGTGTGAAAAGATTTATTTTGGATCATGGTTTTAAATGTTTCAGTCCAGGGATACTTGACCCCATGTGCTTAGGCAGAACATCATAGTGTTGGAGCATGTGTTAGAGGAGAACTATTTACTCCTTGGCCAAACAGGAAAGAGCAAGACAGGAAGTAGCCAGGGATAATATACTCCCAAGGACCTGACCCCGCTGATCCACTTCCTCTAGCTTCACCAAACCTCTTAAAGTCTCCACAAACTTCCCAAATAGTCCTAACAGCTGAGAATCAAGATTTCAAAACATGAGGCTCTGGAGGGCACTTCATATTCAATCTATATCTTAACACATGGCCAAAGAAACAGGAGAAAAACAAGTTAGACCAAGTCAATAGATTTGGAAACCATAATCTCATTTTTGTGAGGTTACATTCTGAAGGCTTTCAAGTATTTCATGGATTTATGCTTGAGAAAACAGAGTGTGTTCTTCCCTTTTGATTTTCTATTTCCATGTCTTCAAACATGGTATTATAAGATTTGATTTTGTCTACTTGAGCTGCCCTTTGAAATCTTCTGTTTAGGTCTTTAACTTCACCATATCTTCCTTTTACTTTAACTGATTGACATTCAAGGGCAATTTTCAGAGTCTCTTTTGATATGTAATTTAGTCTTTCCTTTTTTTCCTGTCTTTTAAATAACCTTTTGCTTTCCTCATGAATGATGTCTTAGATATCATGCCACAAAGTCCTCTGGTTTTTGATCATTAGTGTCTGATGCACCAAACCTGTTCTTGAGATGGTCTCTAAACTCAGATGGGATAGTCTCTGTAGGGAAAATTGAGAGGAAATTGACAAAAACTCCCAAACTAGGAAAATGGCTTTTGATACCTGGTTTGTAAATTAGAAATCTAGGGAAAATGAAAGTAATTTGGTTGCATGTTTGTCTAAAACCCTTCCTGATTGGACAATTGGACTGAAAGCCGATTGGCTCAGGCCATTCCATGGACAAGCTATATAAGGAGCTGCGCTGTGGCAGCTCGATCCTTTTCACCCAGGCCATCGGCTAAACAGGACCTTTTCGCCCATTCTCGTCTGAACCACCGATGAGGAAATGGCTCTCCTGCTCTCTCCAAGACCTTCGGTGAGGAAAGAATGCTCTTCCACCGCGACCATCAATGAGGAAAGAACCCCGCTCTCTGATCACCAATGAAGCAACAGCTGTCTCCTCCTGACCACGGAGAACACCAACATGGGTGTTTGTCCCTGGAAGGCAAAAGCGCCTGAGGCTTTTCCTTTCTCCCATCTCTGATGGCATCCCTAGGGCCTCAGAAGTCTGCACCCCTCACCTGAGGGTCCCAAGTGAATTGTGTTTAGTATCTGTGTGCACGGCGGCGCCACCCATCTGAACCTCCAGGCCAGATCAGGAGGCGCATGCCCCACATTCTCAAGGTCATACCTTGGCTCTCATACACTTGTCCTAACTTCATTCAGGTTTAGTTTGAACCTGCATATGAACAGTTGATGTTCTGACCCATAATCAGCACCTAACCTTGTTCTCACCTTTGATATTGAGCTTTTCCATTGTCTTTTCCACAAATGTAGTCCATTTGGTTCCTGTATGTTCCATCTCATGATTTCCATCTGTGTAGTCACCATTTATGTTGGGGAAAAAAGGTATTTGCAATGAATAGGTCATTGGTCTGACAAAATTCTATCATGAAATCTCCAGCATAGTTTCTGTCACCAAGGCCATACTTTCCAACTACTAAGCCTTCTTCTTTGTTTCCAACTTTTGCACTTCAGTCACCAGTAATTATCAAAGCATCCTGATTACTTGTTCAATCTATTTCATATTTCAAAAAAATCCTCCCTGCCTTCATTTTTAGCCTTAGTTGTGGGTGTATAAATTTGAATAATAGTCATATTAAATGGCCTTCCTTGTAAGTGTATGAAAATTATTCTATCACTGACAACATCATACTTCAGGACAGATCTTGAGATGTCCTTATGATGATGAATTCAACCCCATTTCTCCTTAAGTTGCCATTCCTGGCATAGTACACCATATGATTATCCTATTCAAAATGGCCTATGCCTGTCCATTTTAACTCACTGATACCTAGAATGTCAAAGTGTATGCACCCCATTTCCCTTTTGGTGATTTCTAATTTTCCTAGATTCATAGGTACATTTCACATTCCAATTATTACTTGATGTTTACAGTTGTTCCTTATTTTCAAGTCATGCCACATCAGCAATGGTGGTCTCTAGGGATTTCCTCCATTCCCCTCATTAAAATAGACTCTAGTTTGAGGGTACAACCCTTCCCTAGTTGTTTTTTGAGTGTCTTCCAACTTGGGAGACTCATTTTCTGCCACTATATCTGACAGTGTTTCTCTGCTTTTCATAAGGTTTTCAATGGCTGATTATTTGGGGAATAGGTTAGATATGTACTTCTCACTAGTCTCTGTTAGTTTGGAAGTTCAGCTGTAATTTGTCCCCCGGGTGACCCTCCTTTTATCTGTAATAACAACTGCATAGTTTTCACCATCACAGAAAAACACAAGCCCCCTGAGTAGAGCAAACTGACAGACACTGACAGTTTCTTGAAGGAATTGGAAAAATATAAGTCTCCAGGATTTGATAGAATATCGTGGAGATGTTTCAACAAACAGATGCAGCACTAGAGGTACTACTATCTTATTTATGCCAAGAGATTTGGAAAGTAGTTATTTGGCCAACTCACTGGAAGAGATGCATATTTGTGCCTATTCCTAAGAAAGGGGATCCACCAAATGTGGAAATTATTGAACAATATCACTAATACCAGATGCAAGTAAAGTTTGCTAATGATCCTTCAAAAGTGACTATAGCAGGAAAATGACAGGGAGCTGCTGGAAAATCAAGGCAGATTCAGAAGAGGGTTAGGAACCATTGACATCATTGCAGATGTCAGATGGATATTAACTGAAAGCAGAGCATACCAGAAAGATTTCTATCTATGTTTTACTTACTATCCAAAGGTATTTGACTGTGTGGATCATAAAATGTTATGAGTAACATTGTGAAGAATGGGAATACCAAAGCACTTAATTGTACTCATGAGGAATATGTATATGGACCAGGAATCAGTTGTGTGAACAGAACAAGGAAAAACACTGGTTTAAATTCAAGAAAGGTGTGTGTCAGGACTGTATTCTCTCATTGTATATCTTCAATTTTTATGCTGAGCAAATAATCCAAAAAACTGGACTTTATGAAAAGGAATGTAATATTAGGATTGGAGGAAGACTCATTAGCAACCTATGTTATGCAGATGACACATCTCTGCTTGCTGAAAGTGAAGAGGATCTGAAACCTTACTGATAAAGATCAAAGAACATAGCTTTCAGTAAGGATTGTGCTTCAACAAAACCAAAAACCCTTAAAACTGGGTCAGTATGCAACTTCTGATAGATGGTGAAAAGATTGAGGTTGTCTAAGATTTTGCTTGGTTCTATAATCAACACCTGTGGAAGCAGCAGTCAAGCATTCAAAAGGTACATTGCATTGAGAAAAGCTATTGCAAAAAATTTCATTGAAGTATTAAAGAAGTAAAGATGCCACATTGAAAACTATGGTATGCCTAACTCATGCCATGGTATTTTCAGTGGCATCATGTAGTTGTGAAAGCTGGATATTGAATGAGGGAGACAGAAGGAGAATTGATGCTTCTGAATTATGATGATGGAGATGAATATTGAGTATACCATGGACTGCCAAAAGAACCAACAGATCTTTCCTGGATGAAGTGCAACCAGAATGCTCCTCTGAAGCAAGGAAGGCTAGACCATGTCTTACATATTTCGGATCTATAGTTAGGAGGGACCAATCCCTGGAGAAGTACATCATGTTTGGGAGAATGGTAGGTCAGTGAAAAAAAGAAGATCCTCAACTAGGTAGAGGACACAATGTCTTCAACAATGGGCTTAAACAGAAAATATTATGTGGCTAGCACAGTATCTGAAAATGTTTTGTTCTGTTGTCACTATGAGTTGGACCTGACTAAAAAGCACCTACCAACAAAAACAACATGGATTTACAGGAGGATACTGGACATTAATTAGCTTTAGGTGACTTCATTGAACATAAGCAATTGCTTTCTGTATCAGAAACATTTTATCCTGGACCCTTTGTTTGGTGTAGAACGTACAGAGTTTCACAGAATTGTAGAAAGAACAGATTTTTAAAAAATATTCAGAATTTACTTGATTATCATTATGGAAGAATGTAACAACCTGTGTGATTCCAGTTTAAGAAATTCTTACAAATTTTAGATTTTTAAATGCTTTTCTAAAATTCAAAATTGTTTTCCAAACTAAATCCATCCATTTCCATCTCTGACATATAAAGATCTTGGCTGATGTCATCACTTCCATCCTTACAAGAGGAGAATTGTTGAACAAACTGAAAATCGCCATCTTTTCTTGAGTACATCAGAACTGATATCCCAGGTAATTACCACCCTAGCATCAGGAGAGACAGGCAAATACAGACAGCAATAGCCAAAAATTGGCTGGCTGAGAGCAGAAGCCACTGGGGCTGTAAACTGGTAGAAAATTGTCAGTGTGGTCAAGTTGAGTGTTGGCAACCTTAAGGATGACAGAAACCTAGGAATTAATGTGCATTAGATTGAAAGTCTTAGGAGGCATCCCTCATCTTTTATATGTTATCCCTCCAGAGAGCCTACACATTTCTCATGGAAATGAGTCAAGTAATATCTCCTTGTAGCTCTGGTAGGGGTTAGGGAGAAGGAAGCATTTTAAAATATAGCTAGGGAACTCTCTATGACAAAGGCCTAGGAGAAATAACATACTACAACCTTGCAGGAAAATCATATACACCTGAAACTCAATCTAGAAGAAGAAAACATTGTTGGGGAAGGAATAAATAAAGCAAAATATAATCTTGTATTTATCTTGTTCCTAGTTGATCAAAAAGACAACTGTTTTGTTAAAGTAACAATAGTAAAAATGTATTGAGACATTAGAGCATGTAGACAAATGAAATGAATGACAGAAATGTCATAAAGCATGAAAGGGAAGAATAAGGGAATAGTTTGTCATAGAGTATTTGTGCTATCTTGTTAGTTGCTGTCGATTCCAGTCTGATCTTATGTACAAGATCCTATGTACAAGATCGCTATGTACATAGCGATCCTATGTACAAGAGAACAAAACACTCTCTGACAATGCCATGCCCGACACTATTGTCAGTGCTTCTCTGCTATTCATGGGGTTCCAATGGCATATGGTTTTTGGCATGGGTTGCCATGTCCTTCTCTTTAGCCTGTAGCACCTAGTATTCCCAGGCATCTCCCATCCAAGGACTAACCAGGCCAATCCTGCTTAGTTTCTGAGACCTTGTGCTATACATGAAGTAATACAGTGTCATTTTTAATGGACTTAATTTAGTCAAAATATATATTTCAAACTGTAGACAACCATAATTCTAGCGAATTTGCAATTTTAGTGGGTCTGAGATCCACTAAATATTCAAAGTGAAATAAAATGCATACATTAGAATGTAATCCAGAACAGTTTGTATTTTTACCCACACTGTAACCTCATCGGCAATTGTTAATGCTCATCTGCTGATACAGAGAAGCAATTTTCATGCTTGAACTAATTTTAGCACCAGAGAAGAAATTTGGTGAAGAAAGCAGTGATCATGTTCAGTATTCTTGAGTGATAGCAATGCCAGAGTGTTCTCATACTCCAAAGGGCTCATTTTCTTGAAAGTCACTTAACACCCTTGATCATGAGGGCTTCAGTTATTGAATTTTGTCCAGCTGTAACCATTTCAAATTTGTTTCCCTGCAAGTCCAATAAAGAAATGTACTGAACATAGTTCAACAAATGTTATGATAATTTGCCTTGTGATAGTTTAGACTAGAATTTCTAATCCCTTGCTACATTCTTTAATAGAATATTGTTCAGAGATTTTATTTATTCTTTCCACTATATTTCCTCTTCTTGTAAGAACACATGCTCTTTTGTGGTACTCTTAGTTACCATATAGTAATTGAACAAAATATGACATTTTTATAATGAATAGAAAGTACTGTGACCATACTGACCTTGCATTACCTTTTCCTATCCTCTGTTTACCTCCCCTTGGTCTCCTTCTTCTTTCTCAATACTTGTCCTTCTACTTTCATGTTTTTTCCTCCCTAGATCCTGCATTTAAGAGAAAACATGTGATACTTGTCTTTCTGAGTCTGGCTTATTTCACTTAACATGATGATTTCTAGTTCTATGCATTTTCTTGCACATGACATGATTTTGTTCTGTATTTATCCATTCATCTGCTGATGGTCACTTAGGTTGAGTCCATGGTAATTATTGTGGATAGTGCCATGATAAACACAAGTGTGCAGTTATCTCTATTATATGCTGACTTTGATTGCTTTGGGTCTAGGCCCAGGAGAGCTCCTTTACTTAATGTTTTCCTATCGAGTCATTTTTTCTCCCTTCTGTCCCTCCTGTAATTCTCATACTTAAAGCTACTTATTTTCTATTGTTTGATATGTTCTTATTTAATTTATATTTTGTGTGATTTCTTGTATGTGATATGTTTCACTTCTAATCCTGCTCATTTTATTTGATTTTTAGCTCCCTGGAAATTTCAGGGATAGTCTCTTCAAGTTTTCCTCAGTTTCTAGTACCCAGAGTACAATCAGTGTTGCTTGAATGAATGCTAATGATATAACCAAAAAACTCACATCATCTAGTCAAGCTCTTCTTTCTCAAAATGGTGAACAAGAACAAAAGTCAATAGCAGAAGCTCTTTGCTAAAGGTTATGTGCAATTCAGCAGCCTTGAGTTTCACCTGGGCTCATTTCACATCATCCCAGATGATACTCAACCCAGGCAGAGATTGTAGGTTCTGTCTGCCAGTGACCTTTCCTTCTGGGTTGAGATCCCCAAGTTTTTGAAGCTGTAATGTGAGTGACATTTTTATTTGGTGACTGTTAATTCAGCAGTGAATTCTAACACTGACATTTCAATGGATTCCTTTACTATTGATTTCCACTTTTAACCAGTACTGAGGATCATTTCCTTTCTAAACATCTTCCTGAGCCCAGTGCCTCACACACTTATTAGATCAGGTTATTGGAATATAATGAAGTATCCTAGGAAATACACATGTGCTATATGAAGGTGCTGTAAAAAGTGAAACCATTGTAAAAATAAAACTATAAAATCCCTCATTCTCACCAGCCCCAGCATATACTCAAAATAAAAGTGTAAATATGAATTTAAACAAAAATATTTAATTAACATCAAAGTAATTGTGCCCTGTACTCATACTGATATTTAAAACAAGAATGTCTCATAGTTACAAAACTCTAAAATAACATTGTCCAGGCAGGTTGTTGAGTCACCATCTAATTTCATTTTCAAGAATTTATAGTTGAAGTTGAAAAATAAGTGTTATAGGCTAAAGTATCTATAGTAAATAGTCTTTTTAATCATTACATATCAGTTAAATGTTTAGGACTTGACCTTTGAGGAGTCATAGTGAACCAAAAGCTCTTTGGTATATTCACTGAATGACTCCTGAGGAGAGCCTGAGGCGCTTAAATGCCAGTTGATCTTGTGAATATAAGACTTGAAAGTGAGGCATGAACACCTGCCATGTGCTATTAGCAGGGGCAACCAAATCAGCAGCCCACAGTAATGTAAAAACAGAGGTTCATTCAAACCCTCCATTCCACCTAAAATAGTATTAGATTTTGTCACTCCCTGATGTTTCAGGGCTTTATTCTTTATTCAGGGCTTACTTCTGCAAACTGAACCAGCAATTCTTTCTGTATATATTAATGCCTTAATTCTTTCTCTTAATTAAATCAATATCAAATAGGAGGTATTTTCACTTTTCATAGTTATTTTTCAGACTTTTAGAAGGAAACATTCTACTGGGAGCGCAAAGAACAAACACGTAGCAGGAATTAGAAAATACAAAGACAAAAATATCAAAATAGCATTCCTTATCCATTCACACATTCATCTGTTCAGCAAGCAATTTTCTTGAGTACTTAGTATATATAGATTGTTCTATAATCTAAGTTCTAGGATCTAGTGAACAGTATATTTAAAGAAATAGAAGAAACAGAGTTAAGGATAATACTAAAATTTTTATGCCTGCAGCCATACCACTGTGGAATCCCAACTGTCAGATCTTGGAAGCTAAGCAAGGTCAGGACTGGTTAGTTCTAGGAGGGGAGACCATCTGGGAATACCAAGTGCTTTAGACTTGGGAGAAGGACATCTAACCCACTCCCAAAAAACAATCTGTCATTGAAAACCCTACGAATAGCACAGAAGAACTGACAATAGTGTTCACCTGTTGCACACAGGGTCACTATGAGTTGGACATGGACTCGAGGACACCTAATAAAAACAAAATTTTTATGTCTTTATTTCTTTTCAATAACTCAAATTTCTCTGTGTTACTTATCACCACATACTTTTACCTTTCATTTTGAAGTCTTGAAATATGCATGTTTCCAGGAAATATAATTGTGCATAATGCCTGCCTTGTATTTTAATGGTTTATCTCAGAAGGCAAATATTATTTTAGAATTAATTGAAATCCAGACATGATTCACATAAATATATTTAATAGTTAAAATAAGATTGATTAGCTGATCAGACATTGAAAAATAATTTATTGTTGGATTGCTTTCCTAACACTTATTTGAAACTATTAGGAAATCCTTTCATTAATGGTCTCATTGATATTTTTAATCTGTGATATCACACTCTAGAATTAACCATATCTTATCTTATACAATAAATACTTGCTAAAGGTCTGGGGATTTAGCTCAGTTGGTAGAGCGCTGCGCTGCAGTCTCTGAGGTCCCGAATTCAATTCCCAGCACCGCAAAAATGGGAGAAGGACCTGGCAATCCACTCCCAAGGCAATCCCAAAACAGTCAGCCATTGAAAACCCTATGAGGGTCGCTATGAGTCGGATACCGACTCGACGGCACCTAACAACAACAAACAAGAACAAAGAATAAATTATGGAATCCCTGAAACTAAGAATAAAAAATACTTGGGCATATAATTACTCATATTATTTATGCTAATTTAACAACCCAGAAGTCTCTGATTAAGACAGCAGGGGCATACTGATTGTAATATTTCTTATTCTAAAAACTAGTCATCATTTGATACATACTCAGCTGTAATGAAATTTTCTAAAGGACTTCCTAAAGTTTTATAGGAGAAAAGTTGATTTTATAAATCTCAAAAATAAAATTTTCTGGTCTTAGAGAAATGCTACATAAAGAATGTTGATATTTGTTTTTATTTCATTGATGTTTTTGATGTTTTTTAGCAGTCATTCATATTTTGTGTGGTAGATACATAATCTCCTCACTTTAATTACAGGCAGAACTTGCTATTTGTTCCTTACTGACAGAAGGTGGTTGGTAAAAATGGTGAGATTTTATTCCTTTTATTGTTCCTTTTATTCCTTTTATTGTTGTTGTTGTTAGGTGCTATGGAGTTGGGTCTGACTCATAGGGACCCTATATATAACACAACACTCTGTGACACTATGCTGCGCACACGATCTTTTTTGTTTCAGCCCATTGTTGTAGACACTGTGTCAGTCTATCTAGCGGAGGGTCTTACTTTCTTCTGCTGACTGGCTGGTCTGAACAGAAGAATCCCTCCTGACAATACGTCCTTTTGCTATGTCATACTATGTAAGATTGGGAGAAGGACCCGGCAACCCACTCCCCAAAATCAATCTGCCATTGAAAATTCTATAAATAGCAGAGAAGCACTAACAATGGTGTTTCACCTGTTGTACCTAGGGTTGTTATGAGTCGGACACTGATTCCACGGCACCTAACAACAACAACAACAACAACATTATATAAGATGGAATCTTAGAAGGATGGAGGGAGATTCTTTCCCACTTGCCTTGAATAAGAAATGTGCTGCCAGCTAGACACCGTGGCACACACCTGTAATCCCAGCAATTTGGGAAGCAGGCAATTAGTGAAATTTAGCAAAACTCTGTCTCAAAAGGTTAAAAAAAAGAGGGGGTGAGGCTGGAGGTGCAGCTCAGTGGTACAGTTCTTGCAAAGCATGCAAGCGTGAGGCCCTGGGTTCAACCTCGAGTAACACAAGAAAACAAAAAGAAAAAAAAGAAGAAAAAAATAAAAAGAAGAAATCTGCTGCGATGTGAGCTGCCTATCAACAGGGCCACATGCAGCTGGTCTTGAGGAAATAAGGATGTAACAATCTTCAGCCACAAAGGAACTGATATCAATAACATTATGAGTTTCTAAGACTCTTAGCTCCAGAGACAAATGCACTGTAGCTGCCACCTTAAGTGCAGCCTTGTAAACACCCTAGGCAGAGGACCTAATGAAGCTGTGCCCGGATTCATGACCCACAGCAACTGTGAGATAAAAATTGTTTGTTGGTTTAATCGGGTAAATTTGTTACATAGCAGTGGAAATCCAGTACACAAGGTCTCACATAGTATTTGTTGATTACAGAAGAAGGTAGTAAAATATGCTTGTCCAAAAAAATGACTAAATTAGAACTACTTATTGACCTATGTGCATACCAAAGGACACATATCAAATAGCACAGATACTTATAGTTTTATAAATTGAACAAGTTTGTATAACCTGCACCCAGAAGAGGAAATATCCTAGATGTTTTCCCAGTGGTCCTTCTAAACACCATATACCATGTCTCCATGAGGATAACTATCATCCTGATTTCTAACATCATAAATTGGCTTTATCTAGTTTTTGAGTTTATGGAAACAGAATCATTCTATATGCACAATTGGTCATGACATAGCACCTAGCTTCTATAAGGGGTAGGGTTTAGCTTAGTTGGTAGAGTGCTGATCTGCACTCTCTGAGGCCCTGGGTTTGATCCCCATCACTGTGAAAATGAGAGAAGGACCTGGTAGCTCACTCCCAAACCAATCCCGCAACAATCAGTCATCAAAAACCTATGAAGAGCACTGGGCATGGCACAGTGTCAGGGAGTATTTCGTTCTGTTGTATATAGGGTCATTATGAGTTGGACCCAACTCATTGGCATCTAACAGCAGCTTCTGTAGATCCAGCAGAGATGATTGTGTCTGTAGTTTGCTATGAGGAAGTCATGTGCAGTGACTTAGTCATAGGAGTGATTATACTATCAACTTTGTCCTATCAAGTAACTTTATCAAAAGAGTGATTATGTCATATTACTGAGTCCTGCCTGCTAGCCTCTAGAGATTAAACTGGGCATGTACCCTGGTGACAGGAATCTTGGGAGCCATCTTAGAAAATGACACAAAAAGAGTACCTCTGTTTACAAGTTTTGCAAGTGTCTTTAGTGGCTGCTGAACTAGATGGCATCTAGGGTCTCATGTGTTTTCCACATTTAATCTATTGCAATGCATTTTGTGTGAAGTCTATGAAGAACATGTGGCCTAAAAGTTGAGAAAGTTAGAATAATTTCCACATCCTTCTTTAATGCTACAACTAGGCCTGTTGGTTTCTGAAACGTTAATTGCAATGTGCAATCAGAAACCATATGAAATATGAATGAATAAAGTTTGCACTCTATGACGTTAAAATCTTTTGGCCCTTCTTGCTCTTCAAATAGACCTTTTACCCATGCATGATTTCTTAACATAATGAATTATTCAATTGAAAAATATTAGTTTACTATGTGACACAAATATCCCATATGTTAAAAATATTTCACTGTATGACAAGAAAAACATGATATTTGTTGATATTACTATGGATCTCATCAGAAGAGACTTTAAATTTTAGGTCTCCAGCTATCATGTTCATTGTATTAGATGTGAGTTTTCCAAAATTTTCCATATTTCTGGAAACCTTAAATTTTTGATTACAAATATCAGCTATTTTTCTTCAACTAACAGGCTCACTGCAATTATTTTCAAGAAAATGTCTGCCAAAAGCCTAAGTTGTACAGAAAATAAAGAAATTTTATACTTTTCTTATTTTTACTTCTTGGTAATATCTCTCCTTAAAATCAGGAAAAAGGACCAAATTAATGGTTAAATTACCATTTTGAACTAGCTGTTTATTACACACTATTACCCTGTTCTTTTTTTCTACAAATATGATTTATAAAATAGCATATAGACATTTTATTGGTAGGATTTCTTTTTCATATGTCATACTTATTTTTTTCATCTGTAGCTTTTATTATGAAAAGTAATTATCATTATCATTTAGAAAAGAGGCAAAGGCTCTATGCCAAATTTAGTGTTTCATTTAATTTACAAGGATTTAGAGTATATTGTCTATTTGTTTTATATTAGAGAAATTTTAAATGAGTTACTTTCCAAAAATTTTGCAAATTAAATTCCAGTTCAAGTCTTAAGCTATAGAAATTTAATGAGCCATGTACGGGCCACCATTCTCTCTGAGCTTAAGTGGTAATTTCCTGATTAATGCTAATTAATGACATGCCACTTTTCATTTAAAATGAATGATGAGAATTATTATTCAACCCTGATACTGAAGTCACTCAGCAACTTGGCATCAAATGTCTATATCAGGAGGCAATGCCAGGCTCAAGAGAACTCTGTGTTATTTCCACTTTCTGCTACAGTAAACTGAAATTAAATGATGTTTGTTTTTAGGTAAAGTAGGCCTCTAACGGCATGATGGATGATTTAGTTTCCCCTCAAAGCTTCTGTTTGATTTATTTATAAGTGTTTTTGGGTGGTAAATTAGGTAAATTGCATTGCCTCAGAACAGTAAAGGAAGACTTGCTTAACAAAAGATTCAGGGATACAGACCTTTCTTGCACATTGTTTTTCCATCTTTATCACCTTGCTGAGTTTTTATGTTTTCATGGATTCTGTTTACTCAAGGTCATAGTCGTCAGAAAAGAATTTTCAAGACTTAGAATTGCTAATGTCTCATCTTCCTACAGGTATATTTTCCTAATATTTGAGTTAATTATGCAGATGAATGATTTGCCAATTTAAAAAATTGGTGTGTGTGTGTGTGTGTGTATGTGTGTGTGTGTGTAAGTGTGTGTGTGTGTGTGTGTGTGTGTGTGTGTTTATTGCTCATTTCTGGGGAACATGGTACTATGGGTGGTTTGGAACAAAGAATAATGAATTTTAGCAAATTAAATTTTCTACATCTAAAAACTATTTCATTTTAAAACAACTGCTAGAAGGAAAAGCCTATGTCAAAACAAAACAAGAAACACAAAAACAAAACTCTCAAACAATTAAATGAAAACCCAAGCTGGGCTTATTTATAAAGTTTTGGCAAAGGAGAGTGCTATTAAGAACAGAGTTTTAATAACACCGAAAACATTTGTATAAGCCAAGCAACAGTGTTGGAGTTAAAACTTCAGTGATTCACGTGGACTTTGTAAGCCAGGAAACTGGTGTAGGAATAAGTTAAAATGGACAGGTAGGAATACTTTTAATTGATTGAGGGCCTTTACTATAGCTCTCTACTAGAATATTATATTCTTTTGTTCTTAGAAATGGAAACGGGGCTAGTTATTTGATTTTTGAAGACTTGGAGAATTTTAATTTATTAGATTTATTTTTTGTGTGGTACTGGGGGTTGAACCCCGGGCCTCACACTTGCATGCTTTGCAAGTGCTAGACCACTGAACTGCACCCCAGCCCTTCTTTTTTTGTTTTTTTACTTTTTTGAGACAAGTTCTTGCTAAGTTACACAGACTGCCCCTAGTCTTGAACTTGTGATCCTCCTGCCTCCACCTCCCAAGCAGCTGAGATTACAGGTGTGCATCACCATGCCCTGCTCAATTTGTTAGATTTAAATTTAGATTTTATTTCTTATCTCTTTGGTTGTCCTCCACCCAGAGCTGCAAGATTGGCCATCAAGGTACTCAGTGAAGATCTATATTGTAGTTGATTTTTGTCACATTGATAGATGTTTGGATTTCAACATGGACTACTTTCTGTTACTTCTCCTGAATTATTGTATTATTGGAAAAGAGAGAGTGAGAGCTTAGGATCATGTAGAATACCATTTCAGGACTGGTACAGAGATAATGACAAGACTTGACAGGTGAATCTAAGTCTGCCAAGTTCAACCAAGGAACCGTATTTCAACACCAATTTGAAAATATGGCAGAACTGGATACAGAGATTCCAGGCAGATAATCTAATTTTATGATTTTTTTTTCTCAAACAGGCTCAGTTACATTAAAGATCCCAAAAAGACCTGTAAAGATAATAGTATAGTACTTTCCTCTGGCATGTCATGTCCTTCAAATTGAGAGGACAATATATACCCAGGGCAGCTGTGTTTTGTACTGCAATCTTTTGACTTTATTGGGGGAGGAGATGTATACCTAAATGGAATAGTCCAGCTCTTAAAGTCTCTCAAACATAGTAATTAGGACCTTCTTTGCTTTTTCAGCCTCTTGGAAATTACAAGAGGAGTCATCTTTAAAAGAGAAAATAGATGTTCAGAATTTCACATCAGTGGATAAAATTTGGGTCTCAATCAAAGCCCGCCATTCTTTTTTTAAAAATTTAATTATCTGAATATCTATTTTTTTCTTTAAGAGAGGGGATTGACAAGTCAGTATGGACCAAAAGTAATATTAGGGATCATCTAGACAGAAAGCACCTTTTAAGGGCCATAGCAAATCTCTTTTTAATGTGTGCTTTTTACCAAAGAGGCTTTGGGGTTGAAAATATACTTGTAGATACTTAGGGCCACTTGATTATTTCCTATCTAAAATATGAAATTCTTTCTGTTATATAGTTTTGGTGTCACTCAGCAATGGTGGCCTGGCACCAGACAGAAGGAGTTGAAGTAAGGAGCATAAAGGAGATCTAGGCTGAAAGAGCTTGAGGTAGGGCCTGAGTGGTAAGGCTCTTATCCTGTTTAGAAAGGCAAGGTAGCTTGAGCAACATGTCATCCATTATTTAGTTATTCATCAACTTCACTTTCGGTGACTATTCGGTTACAAAGTTCAGCAAATATGAAAGGCCCCAGATTGTTTTTTTGAAGGAGCCATTTTGTTGTTGTTGGGTGCCGTGGAGTTGTGTCTGATTTATAGCAACCCTATGTACAACAGAAGGAAATATTTCCCAACACTGTGCCATGAACATGATCTTTTTATATTTGAGCCCATTGTTGCAGTCACTGTGTTTCTTCTCATTTTGAGTTGTGCCACGTCAGCAAAAGGAGGTCAGAGGGGCTTTACTGCATTCTTGTCATTAAGGTCCACTCTAATTTGAGGGGGACAGGGTTTAGCTCATTTGGTAGTGTGCTGCACTGCACTCTCTGAGGACTTGGGTTTTAACCCTAGCACCATAAAACCGGGAGAAGGATGTGGCAACCCACTCCTGAAGCAATCCTGAAACTATCAACTATTGAAAATCCTATGAGCGTTGCAATGAGTCAGACCTTACTTGATGGCACCTAACAACAACTACTACTACTTTGAGGAGGCATTTCTTCCTTAGTCGTTTCTTAAATGCCTTCCAGCCTGGGAGACTCATTTGCTGGCACTATAATTAGCAGTGTTTCTCTGCTATTCAGAGTGTTTTAAATAGCTGAGTGTTTATGGACTAGGCTTCTGGGTCCTTCTCCTCAGTCTGACTTAGTGTGGAAGCTCAGCTGAAACATGTCCCCCTTGGATGGCCCTGCTATTATCTAAAATGACCCATAGTCCAAAAGACAAATAATATGTTTTCACTCATAAACAGAAAGTAGATTTATCTAAAAAAGAAAAATATAAATGTATATGTATACAACATCTGGAACCACAAGGAGATGTATCTAGAGTAGGAGGAATAGTGGAAGGAGAGGGGAATACTTGGAGGTTGGTAAAGAGGGAGAGAACAAATAGAAAGTACAGGATACAATTGCAGTCATCTAATGAACCTCATCATACTATACATTCTGTATGCTAGTTAAATGACAACAAAAATAAGAAAAAATTTTTAAAATGAAGAAAATCATGATTGTATTTTTCATCATCTAGATTGTGGCACATGAATTTTGAGTAGACATTGTCTATATCAAGAAGTCATCTATTTGATCCACATGTCCTGGTGGAAATTGTCTACTTATGGGAAATGTCTGGAGACCCTCATCTTGAGGCCACCCATGAGTTTAGATTACCACATCGAATTGGATTATTTAAATTATGGAACACAGACCCAAGTATTAATTCATTGAAATTTGATTACTATCTATGTAGTCAAAAGTACCTGAAAAAAGCCTTTCAAACAAGATTCAAGGAAACCCTTCTTTGTTAACGCTTTCAAAACACCAAACATTCGGGTTCAAGATTGTCTTATGGCTTAGGAGAGGAATATTGGGGAAAACAGCTTTAACTCATTGATAAGACAATATACTGAATTAGCCTTTTAAAATATTTACCTAAGCTAGTTTAAAGAAGATTCAAGGCCAAGGTAAGTGGAGTTATCCCTAACTGATTCATTGTTGTTCTGTAGTTATGTTGATTATGAGTCATGAACCAGCCACATATTTACTCACCAATGAGAATTTTTCATGATAACCAATGTTTTCATGATGGGAGTTTTCATGAGAAATTTTCATGGCTGTCCACCTGAGGCTTTCTGTGCCAATCATCAGCCATTTTGGCATCACTAAACTTATTTTTATGAATTGTTCAACCAGGTCATTCCCAGTGTTATTGGAAGACTGTATAGTTCTATTGATCAATCATGAATGTTTCTTATACAGCAGTCTGCGTTGAGGAAGCTTGTTTGTAGTAATGATCACCTGGGGTATTTGTAGTGGCTTCTAAATCATTGCTATTCAATACCATAGACATTGTTGTTAGGCGCCATTGAGTAGGTATCCAACTCAAAGCAACTCTATATAAAACAGAGGAAACACTATTGCCAGTGCTTCTCTGCTATTCATAGAGTTTTCAATGGCGGATTACTTTGGGGGAGTGGGTTGCTGTGTCCTTTTCCTAAGCCAACAGCTTGATGTTCCCAGGCAGTCTCCCATCTAAGTACTAACAGGTCCAATCTTGCTTAGCTTCTGAGATCTAATGGGATTGGATGCTACAGTGGTATAGCTGAAGACATTAGCCATATGTATTTATGGAACACTTGAATTTTGGCTAGTGAAAGGAGATATTCTCTAAATGTGAACTATATAATTGAATACTTAATGAAAAAGAAAAATATTAATGAAAATGTTGCATTATATCACAATATTAGTTACATATTAAATTTATTCCTGCAGCTGTACCACTGTGGTGCCGATCACAGGATCTTGGAAGCTAAGCAGGATTGGGCCTGGTTAGTATTTGGATGGGAAACCACCTGGGAACATGAGATGATGTAGGCTTGGAAGAAAGACCTGGCTACCTACTCCCCCCCAAAAATCAGCTATTGAAAATCCTGTAAATAGGGTTTATTATTAGAGAAGCACTGACAATACTGTTTTGCCTGTTGTACATAGGGTTGCTATGCATCAGACACCAACTTGCAGGCACCTAACAACAACATAAAATTTGTAATATTTTTGCTGTTTATCCTTTCAAAATACCAGCTCTTAGTTTCATCAATTTTTTTCTTTGTTTGTTTAGTCTCTATTTCTGCTCTGATCATTATTATTTCTTTCTGTTTACTGTTTTTGGGTTTTCTTTTTTCTTTTTTTTCTAAAAGCTTGAGGTGTATCATTAAGTGGTTTGTTTGAGCCTGTTCTGATTACTTAATGTAAGCGCTCATAGCTATAAACTTTCCTCTTAGAACCGTGTTGGCTGTATCCTAAAGGTTCTCCAGGTGATGTTTTCATTTTCATTGTTTATAAGAATTCTTTTATTTCCTCTCTGATTTCTTCAAGTACCCATTGATCATTTAAGAGTGCATTGTTCAGTCTCTGTGTGTAGAAGGTGGACTATTGATGAGGATGGAGGAGATGGGGGAGGGGGTTATGAGAAAGAAATGGGGGAGATGAACATGAGAAATGTACATTGAAATGCATCTATGGAAATATAATGAGATATTAATATGTACACTAAATATTACAAAAAAATTTAGAAATGACTTAAATGCCAGTAATATAGCTTGCTAAGCAAATTATACCACATTCCTAGGCTATAACTATCTACAAGAATAAAAAAGATGTGAAGATATGTCTATTGACAAAGATAGCTGATGCATTATTTAACAAAAGTTATATTTTTCTACAATAAAAAATTTATAATATTTTGGATGTACTTATTTAATAAGACATAGTTTTAATTAGTTGAATATTTAAATTTTTAATGTGGCAGTGAGAAAATTTAAAAATGCACATATGGCCAATATTTGTGGCTTTATTCTATTCCATTAAATACCCATTTTATTTAGTTTGGTTTTATATACTAAGCTTTAATTTAAGTGATACATTTTTGCTTTGAAAATTGTAGGAATTCTAATAATTCATCTCCTTTCAGCCTATTATCTGCCTTCTTTTAGTGGGAACATCATGCATGATGAATGTGTCCTTGTCCACAACATGCCAAGTCATATATAACACCAATGAGATATTATTCAGTATACATAGTGGTTCTTTTCCCTTGGCAATATGTCAGGCTATAGAAAGTCAAAGCTTTCTCTAGAAATTTTGTATGTAAGGGATTGAATTCTAAAGTTAAATAAAAATGGTCATTACCAAATCTAGTATTTTTTGGATCATTTAAAAAGTAAATGTCATGTGTAAATCTATTAGGAATTTGGTATATGAATCTCTAAGGTAAATGTATTTTCATATCTTCTGGGAAAATATCTAAAGTAAGATCACTGGGTCATATTTATAAAATATTAATTGTCCTGACATTATGGGCTGTGCTATTATGTATTATCAATGATAATGTAGAGAAGTTCCAATTGCTTTACTTCTTTGCCAACATTTTATATTTTCTGTCTTTTAATGTTTTTTTTTTTTTTGTATTCTAGTGGATATGCAGTGATATCTAATTGTGGCTTTAATGCGTATTTCTCCAAATACCTACGATGTTGAAGATCTTTAAATATTTTTGTCCTTCATATCTCTTCCTTGATAAAGCAGCTTTTTAAATCTTTTGTTTATTTTTATTGTGCTGCTTATTGAGCTGCAAGAACTTTTAAAAATATATATTCTGAATTAAGACCTTAATCAAAAGTATGTTTTATGAGAATTTTATAGTATTCTATAACTTACTTTTAAATTTCCTTATTAGTATCTTTTAAAGAACAGAAATTTTTAATTCTGAGAAAGGACAAGTTATCAATTATTTTCCTTTATTATTTGTAGTATTGTTGTTATTATTCTTAGATGCTATTGAGTTGGGTCTAACTCATAGCAACCCTAAATACAACAGAATGAAACATTCCCCAACACTATGCCATGCCTGGCACTATTGTCAGTGCTTCTCTGCTATTCATAGGGTTTTCAGTGGCAGAATGTTTTGGGAGTGGATTGCCAAGTCCTTCTCCCATTTGTATTATTACTGTCTTATTAAAGAAATATTTATCTATTTTATAACCTAGAAGAATTTCAATCACATTTATTTTGAGATCTTGTATAGTTTTCACCTTTACATGTTGTTCTGTGATTACTTTTGAGCTAATTTTTGTGTATGAAGGAAGGTTGAAGATGTTATGGTGCTGGGCATAGTGGTACATGCCTGTAATCCCAACAACTCAGGAGATGGAGGCAGTAAGATTGCAAATTCAAGGCCAGAGGCAGCCTGCACAACTAAATGAGATCCTGACTCATAAATTAAAAAAAAAAAAAAAGGAAAATGGATTGTGGGTGCATCCCCTGTGGTAGAGCCCTTGTAAAGTATGTGTGAGGCCCTGGGTTCAACCCTCAGTACCCCCCCAAAAAAAAAAGATATTATGGTTTTAATTTCCTTTCTCAATAATCCTTGGTATGTATAAAACAGTGGTTTTTAATTGACCTTTTTATTCAATATTCATGTATTCCCTTAGTAGTTCTAATAGCAAATATTGGGTAAATAAAAATTTTTATGGAAATAAATACATCACTGACAAATAAAAAATCTTACTTCTTTCTAACACATACCTTTTATTACTTTTATTGCTTCTTTGGCTTCTAGAACTTTAAGGCAAAGTTTGAAGGTGTCAATATGGACATTTTGCTGAGCCCAATGGCATGGACTTGTAATCACAGCTACTCTGGAGGCTGAGGCAGGAAGGTTGCTTGGGCCTAGGATTTTGAGGACAACCTGGACAATGTAGAAGTACTATGTCTTTCAAAAAAAATAGGCTTTTAATGGATGGATTACCATGAAGCATGGGTATAGCAATGATTACATTAACCATAAATTATTCACCAGAAGGAAGATTTTTCTGGGCTTCCAAAAAGAATCTTTTGAAAATATCTCTTATTTATAGCCCCCTTTTTAGAGTAAGTTTCTACAATAAAATTAATAGGAGTAATATTTAACTCTCTATTCCTTAGGCTTAAGTCTTTGAAAATGACATCAAGTTCAGCTTGAAAACTAATATTTATTTTTTCTTTGCATAAGTATGCTTTCAGTCTAATTAACCTTTAAGAGGAAATTAGAAAGTTTTTTTCCCAAGGAATTTCCCAAGGGAAAGGACTCACTTATACAGGCTCTTTGAATATGATCATTCTTGTGAAGGCTGAAAGAGGTAGAAGGGCAAGGAAGAGGTAGAATAAGGTAAATGAGAGAGAAGAGTCTGTGCATAGTAGTAGATCAAAGATTGAAATGACTTTCTTTTCATCTTCATCAAAAGGGCATTTGAAGATGCCAATTTGAACGATGTATTTCTTTTAATGACATTTACATGCCAGTTGAAAAATGATTATTAGATGTTGACTGTCCTGCTAGCTTTATTTCTTAGTTCACTTTAAAGATAATACAATGTTGTTGTTGTTATTATTGCTGTTGTTGTTGTTATTAGGTACCTTCAAGTCTGGTCTGACTCATAGTGACCCTCCTAGGGTTTTCAATGGCTTGTTGTCTCAGGATTGTCTTGGGAGTGGACTGCCACATCCTTTTCCTAAATGCAATGTTAGGCATCTCAAATGTTCCACAAAATGGCTACTATACTTTTAAATTGCTGTTAGTAGAATATTTTGTCATTTAGAAGAATGGATGCCTGATGTGACCTAGGGATGTAAGCATATCTATGGGAACCTGCAGATCTGTCAGGAAGTTGTTTATAGTTATGCTTAGACAAACTCATGAACAGCATAAATATGGTTAGATATAAATGGTTATGTTCCACTTCCCAGGTCGCCCACCCCATATTGATGGATCAGGCCATCTCAAAAACAAGCCAACCAGTTAGTGGCCCCTGATAGACAGAACTCATGTGCAAGCAATCTCTTTAGGTGTGAGCTCAGCAAATAAAGAGAGGATGCAGTAGGTGATCCAACACAAGTATGCTATGGGAAGAATGACATTCTAGTGAGAACTTTACAGTAGTCCTTCGGGGAGATATGGAGAACAGGTTTTGTAGGGAGTAGTATCTTTTCTTATCCTTTGAGTTTTCTTATATAAATGTTGTTGTTGTTAGGTGCCGTCGAGTCTGTATCCGACTCATAGCGACCCTCTGTACAACAGGGGAAACACTATCGTCAGTGCTTCTCTGCTGTTCACAGGGTTTTCAATGGCAGATTGATTTTTGGGAGGGGGTTGCCAAGTCCTTCTCCCAAGCTTACAGCTTCTGGTGTTCCCAGGCGGTCTCCCATCCAGGTACTAACCAGGCTGGACCCTGCTTAGCTTCTGAGATCTGACGGGATCGGATGCCACAGGGCTACAGCTGCAGGCATAATATAAACTAGATTATGTTTAATCTAACAACACTCTCAAAATAGGCCTTACTGAACAAGTAACCTATCATCGTACTGTAATGGTCATTTAATTTAGCAGTAGTAATCTAGCAGAATTATAAAAAAGAAAAAGAGAAATGGGTAGATTTTGACAACTTAGATACCAAATGATGATATCATTTCCATGAGTCAGGGAACGTTTAAAAAGATTTCAAAAGTTCCTAATTTATTTTCATTTATTCCACATCCCCCATATTATACACTTCAATTGACTAGCAAAAGAATTTTCTTGAGAAAGATTTAAAAACAGAACCAGAGACACAAAGCTTCAGGACTCTGGGAGGGCTTAGAATCAGGCTTCTTAAAGTAGGTTGTAACTTTGATCACTCATAAGTAATTTCCAAACTAAGAATTTCTGAGGATAAAAGTACACAAAAGCTTATTTTCAAACGAGGGGGATAGAGGAGAGAAAAAGAGTAGGTTTCCTTTTTCAGACTAGGACCAGAAGTCCAAAGTTAATTTAAGTGAAGGGCAGCTCCAATACAGGAAAGTCAGAGAAAGTTCTCAATGTGACATGGGCTTCAGGTAACGATACTATCAAAAGAAACATCCTTCCCCTCAAGCCACTGAGGATTTTCACAAGTGCTTTCACTTCTGCATTAGCTGTGGACACAAGGAGGAGTGGTGATTTACTTAGGTAAAAACACTTCCTTAGTCTCTTCCTCTAACCAGTAATTTCTAATTTAAAATATAATTGACTGCTATAGCTGATAAAAATTACAGAGAGAAATGAACTCATTCTCTCTCCCTTTAGGAAACCCTCATAAGTTGCTGGGAGCAACTCATTGCAGAAGTTGTATAGACAAATGCGCATCTTGTCCCATGGAAGAAGCCTTGTCCTAAAATTTGGGCAGAAAACTGAATCTTATATAAATATATAAATATGAAACAGAAAATTACTTTTGTTAGAAATGAACAATTAGGAGGCAAAAATGATCGTAGATTTCGTCAAAAAAACAAAGAGGTAATTTTAATTAAATCTTAAAATATTCCTGAAGGATCTAGGATACAAAATCCAGGATCCTGAAGGATCCAGGATACAAAAGAAACCCGGGGGGGGGGGGTTACTACATAAAGATCAGAACTCATATATCTCTTACTGGGAAGTTATTTAACATAGCAGCCTAGGAGATGCTGCTGGTAAGAATGGGTTATGGGATTTTGGAATTACCAGAAAATCCCAAATATAAAGATTTGGGTCATGAAAGAACATGACATAATGGGGTTTAATGAAATTATAAAGATCTCTACAAATATATTTGTCAAACATCAAATTTTATTAATAATCTTGACAAACTAAGTACAAACATCTTGGAAAGAGCAGTAAAAAAGGTTTTGTAGGATTGAGACTAGCACACTAGAGACATGGGGGTGGAGTTTCTTAATGTAATGAATGAAAAGGGACTATACTAAAAGGGCAAACTGAAGTTGCTTTTAATTAACCTGAGTCCACAGAGCAG
>VMDO01023367.1:14665-31833 GCA_007922755.1 Pedetes capensis | reverse complement strand
TCATGTTTGGAAGAGTGGCAGGTCAACGGAAAAGAGGAAAACCCTCCACCAGATGGATTGACACAGTGTCTGCAACAATGGGCTTAAACATAAATAAGATGGTTTGCCTGGCACAGAATCGGCAAGTGTTTCGATCTGCTGTACATAGGGTCGCTATGAGTCGGACTCGACTCGACGGCACCTAACAACAACAACAACATCTATGTATTTCTTTAATTGGAAAAGTTTAATGTGTAACTTACTGTGTTCATTCTGACATGCATGTCGTTGTGACGTTTCCATATATGTATTTTGCTGTACGTCACACAGATGAGCTCCCCGTCACCCTCTTGTGCACTTCCCGCCCCCAACCAAAGGTCTCTCTTCCGCTTGTCTTTTTGTGGTAATAGTTTTCTATATATCCTTGGATCCCAATTATGTTTAAGATGGAAACTTTTTCTGTAGTGAACTGCCTTTTTACATTGTCAGTACTGTTACATGAATTTTCTAGCCCATCTGTATCATTACCATTCTTTGGTATTATTGGTGTTTTAATTATTTCCAGGACTATTAAAGTTGGGCTGTTCACCCTGAGGTCACCCCCTCCCCCATTCCTCACTCCTCCTTGTTCCTCCTCTCCCCTGCCCAGGATTTCCTTCTTTTGCTACATCCCTCCCTCCCTCCTCTTGCATTCCCCAAATTGTCCCTTCTCCTCTAGGTCGTCCTTGGCTTTTTATAAATTTTTTTTATTATGTTCCAACCTCCGCATAGGATTTTTTCCTTCTTATAATTTTGATTCAGTTCCCACATATGAGTGAGAACATGTGGTATTTCTCTTTCTGAGCTTGTGTTCGTTCACTTAAAATAATTTTCTTCAGTTCTATCCATTTTTCTGCAAATGGCATTATTTCTTTTTTTTTGATTGCTGAGTAATATTCCATTGTGTACATGTACCATAGGCTTTTTTATCCATTCTTCTGTTGATGGGCACTTTGGTTGTCTTTTTGAAGCTGGGCTGACTCACAGTAGCAATGTGTACTGTGACATTGACTCAAAGCTGACATTAATCAAATGAACACTAGCACCACCTTGCTGCAGGCAGGGCAGGCGGAGAAGGTGGCAGAAGCCCAGATGTCCCCATGGGAGCCAGAGACCATTTGAAATGGTGTTGGAATTCGAGAACTTTGTGGGAGGACAGAGGCAATGGAGGTGGGAGTGTGTGGCACGGCCTCCACATCCCTAACAATTGCACACCCTTGTGGTAAGTTTGCCACATGTGGTCCTGTGTGTGCTGTGCACAAGACAAGATGGGAGGCCCTGCAGCCGTGTGCCCCAGGCCTCTGCTGTCGGTGACCCATGAGAGAGACTCTCATGATTGCAAAAGTCAAACTTGAATCATCTTGTGTTGCTGGTATATCCTGAGTCTTCAAATTTTAACACACTGTTTTTCGTTTCTGAAAATGTGTATACATTTTTGGTATCCTGTGTACATACAAACATATATCACCATGGTAATACCTTCATAAAATAAGTTGAGAAATATTCTCTCTTACTCCACTTGCAAGAGTGATTTTTAAAACTTGGAATCACATTGACACCACTCCTTGGACCCAGGTTCGATCCCCAGCATGGCCAAAAGAGGAAGAGGATGTGGCAATCCACTCCAGAAGTGGAGTGGGAATGATCAGCTACTAGAAATCCTGTGGGGGTTGCTGTGAGTTGGACTTGATGGCACCTCACAACAACAGGAAGCTGGGATTGAGCTCAGTGGGTAGAGTGCAGCACTGCAGTCTCTGAGGTTCCTGGTTCAATTCCCAGCACCGCGAAAAATGAAAGAAGAATGTGGCAATCCACTCCCGAGGCAATCCTGAAACAGTCAGCCATTGAAAACCCTATGAGGGTAGCTATGAGTCGGACACGACTCGACGGCACTTAACAACAACAAGTCTCTAGTACAGAAAAGAGAGCTTTGGATGTAATAAGTACCACATAGAACAGATTGCGTACACAGACACACACACACAAAATCACCCCCATACTTATAAGCAATTTGCTAGCTAAAATGTCAAAATCCCAGTGTTTCTGTGTTGTTGTTGTTAGGTGCCATTGAGTCGGTATCTGACTCATAGTGGCCCAACATACAACAGGTGAAACACTATTGTCAGTGCTTCTCTGCTGTCCATAGGGTTTTCAATGGCTGATTGTTTTGGGGAGTGGGTTGCCAGGTCCTTCTCCCAAGCCTACAGCACCTGGTGTTCCCAGGTGGTCTCCCATTCAAGGACTAACCAGGCCTGACCCTGCTTAGCTTCCGAGATCTGATGGGGTCGTACTGTTTCTGTAGTTTAATTAAAATCCCTATTTTTCAGACCCAACAATTAAAGATGATAATAGCAGATATTCCTTATGATCTAAAGACGCCTGTGTACTTAAGATAGCTTGGTGGGACCGATACAGCAACAACTGAATGGTCAAGAGAAATGTCCATCAATGTGCCACCCCTTTGGAGCATCCACATAAAAGTTAGGAACTCGTATCTCCCCAAAAGAAAGAGGATTCGAAGGGACTCCTTGCCTTGCTAACCGGCAGATCGTTTTGGTTGAAGAATCGGATGGATTGCCGTGCAGTAAAGCAGGAAAGGGGAGGGACTGGGGGGGGATTACAGGACCAGGTGCACAGCTACTTTAACATTATGCATGCACGGGCACCTTTGGCCCCTCCCACGCGTGTGGTGTCAGCTGGAAACTTGGGGAGCTCAGTTTCAGGTGGGCACCGAGCAGACAGCACTGACTCACAGGTAACCGAGTGTTTGCCATGCAGAGTATTTTCTGGGGCACCCAGGGCTTCCTGTTGCTTTCTGCCGTTTCTGTTGGTGTGGCCTGTGTGCTAAGAGTCACTGGGCTGGGGGAAGTGACAGGCAGGGGGGTTGTTAGAGGGGGTTGCCAAGCAACAGGGGACAGCCTTCAGAAGGGCCATTTGTCACGCTGAGTGCTGGCTCAAGTGCAGTGGAGGAACTCGGTAACTCCGCTTCTGTGTCAATACAATTACTTGCTCAGTATTAGGACTCCATATTTAACCTACAAACACGTAGCCTTAGGAGGGAGCAGGGCCACAGATGCCCGCTCCATATTAAGGCATGGCACAGGCAGATGGTATTGGGTTTCTAATCAGCTTTACCGCGAGCTTAACATTGCTGTACACGCGGGAATCATGGGAGAGGCTGGAAGTGCTTTGCTCCCTTTATTTCTTGAGCATCTGCGAGTTACCTCTGGGTTACAATGTACGGCACACGGGCAAAGAAAATCTATCCGATTCTGTATCTTGTTAAGAAGATAGTGCTAATATTCCAGGGGTGAATTGTTGTTGTTGTTGTTAGGTACCGTTTAGTTGGGTCTGACTCATAGCGACTTGATGTACAACAGAACGAAACACTCAGACACGGTGCCATGCCCTGCACTGTGTCAGTGCTTCTCTGTTATTCCTAGGGTTTTCAATGCCTGATTGTTTGGCTGTTCTTTTAGGGGTGGCAGGGGTGGAATAGCAACCTAAAAATGTGGTATCATAAAATATATTGTTCATACCTAGATAAAAAAAAAAAGCTGAATGTCCCTTGGATTTCTGAGCTTGATTCGTCCAGTAAAATCAAGATACTTAACAAAATGGTGAGGGTTTTACTTGGTGCAGTGAACTCATAAATCAGTTTTGAGAAGTTCAGTTGTTTTAGGTAAGAGGCTCAAGGTTATCATGAAGTTAAGTTTTAAACACTCAGGGACCTGCCCCTGACGTGCTGTGTTCTTGGTCCCGCAGACACCTTCCACTCACGTCTTCGCCTCCGCTAAGAAGGTCTCTGGCGTTGCCTTCGTGGGAAAGCGTGTCCGCCCTGGCCCCCGCATGGAGCATCTCAATGTTATTTCACGTGCCCTGCCGCCACGTACCGCTGGCCAGCACCCTGGGCCTGCCTGCTTCTTTTGTTAGGTGCCGTTGAGTCGCGTCCAACTCCTAGTGACCCTTCTGGGTTTTCAGTGGCTGTTTAGGGATTGCCTTGGGAGTGGGTTGCCAGGCCCGTCTCCCATTTTTGTGGGGCTGGGAATCGAACTCGGGACCTCAGAGACTGCAGAGAGGCGCTCTCCCCACTGAGCTACATCCCACACTGCTCTTTTCCTTAGGAAGGCTGTGTCAGGGGGAGAGTACTCTTCTGTGAACATGCACTGCCTGGCTCCCTCGCTGGCCCCCGGCCGCCTGCTCCAGGCCCTGGCGACCTTGATCTCCACCTATGTGGCTTCCATAGCCGTGGCTGCCCCCCGTGGGCTTTTCCCCAGGCTGGGGAACGTGGGAGCGCTCAAGGGAGTTTCTATTGTGCCAAGCCACGCGGGGTGCGGACTCTCAGGCCGCAGTACTTTCTGTCAAAGCTCTGAGGCGCCTGAGCGCATGCGATTTTGTACCCAGCGATTTTGTACCCTGGACTGCCCGCACCGAGCCTCCACGCCGCCCTACACTGCCCTTCTCTCCATGGGCCCCCGGCACTGCGCTGCAGCGGGTGACAGTGACCTCCCGCCTCGCTCACCGAGCAACTCCGCAAGTTTTCTTTTTGGAGGTCACCAGAATTGCTTTTCTGCTCTCCCTGCTGCAAAGCTGGCCGCAGCATTTACTCTGGCTCTGTGGTTAAAACCGGAGCAAGCAGGTGTCATGTAAGTAATCGTGTGGATTTTTCGGTTTGCCTAAGACCCTGCAAAATCAGTAGAAGTAAAAAGTGCTAATATTCCAGGGGTGAATTGTTGTTGCTATTAGGTGCCATCAAGTTGGGTCTGACTCATAGCGACCGGATGTACAACAGAACAAAACACTCAGACACTGTGCAACTAAAATAGAAATGAAGGCTGATGCTGTGGCAGTGGGTCGTTGAAGAGGACCAGCTACTATGGGAATCCTTCCTGTTTCAAGTTTACAGTCCAAATATTTTTTCCTTAAAGTGTTTTTGCTTCTATGCATGAAGTAGACCATGAAAAAGAATGTGTCAAGTAGTTTCACTGCAGGCGGACACGTTTATGCCCGAGCTGTTTATTTTTGAGTAGGTTAGCTCAGCCTTTGGTGCCAGCCTCCGGACCCTAAACAAGACTGAGTTTTAAGGCATAGGCACTAGGAATACAAATAATTGATATTTTCAAGGGTTGGCTTAGGTACATATAAACAAAGTAGCCCTATTAGGGCATACAATTTTTATTAGCCAGGGAGCTCTCTGAAGGCTTAGGACCGGATTTTATTCGTCCTTATTTTCCCAAGAAGAGATGTGCGTTTGACTCATGGAAAAGGTCCGATAATAGGAGTTGAATGTGTGAATAACGCGCTGTCTCTGAAAGGAGAGCTCTTGGGCTTTTTCTTTGTGGTGTTTGCATCTTTCAGGTGGGTAGGAAACAGGTAAGCGTGAGGGATTCTCAAATGCTTTCACACAGTAGATGCCAGCAGGAAAGCTGGCAAAATGAGCTGGGAAGGAGGATTCCTTAGCGCCATTTTTGTTGTTGTTGTTGTTGTTGTTAGTCAATAAAATCACCTGTTTCTATTCTTGACCTTTTCTTAAGCTGCTATATGATGCCCTAAATAATCCTGAATTAATCTGGAAATTTTAATAAGTACAAGACTTTTGAGGCCGTTTTTTGGTTTCCCTATCCGGTGCCCAGTATTTCTTTTTTGGGTGTTTGCTTGGTGTGAAAGTGTTGGGTGCCTATCTAAAAATTTGTAAAATCAACTGGAAAAGCCTTTGTTACTGTTGTTGTTGTTAGGTGCTGTTGAGACGTTATCTGACTCACAGTGACCCTGCGTACAACAGGCGAAACACTATTGTCAGTGCTTCTCTGCTGTTCATAGGGTTTTCAATGGCTGATTGTTTTTTGGGAGGGGGTTGCCAGGTCCTTCTCTCAAGCCTACAGCACTTGGTGTTCCCAGGCGGTCTCCCATCCAAGGACTAACCAGGCCCAACCCTGCTTAGCTTCCCAGATCTGATGGGATCGGATGCCACCGGGCTATGGCTGTAGGCCTTGAAAAGCCTTACCTTCTCATAAGCAAATGTAACTGGAATGTCTTGGCTATTTAGTTGAAATTTCCCAAGGGAAAGTTAAGATCTGTTCATTCTGTTTGAAATTTAGAGGGGAAATAATCACAAAAAGCACCCTTTTTTTTTCTAACCACCCCCCCAAAAGAAAACCTGTTTTCTGACTGTTGGAAGTTCCAGGAAACCTAAGCTACTCAGCTGACGTAACTCGCATCAGAAGAGACTGAAAGCAGGGTCTCCTGACAGATAGGGCTAAGATAAAATATTTCCTTCCCCGAGCTTACAGGAACATCTCTGTACCAAATTCGTCTTCTGTTGGCATTATTTTGTATAAATGAGTCAGAGGGGTATTTATAGGGATGGGAGCACATGGCTTATGGTTTTGAGAGTTCTTTGCTTATAGCAAGGTCATTTCCATACTCAAAACTAAAATCCTTGTGGGAGTTGGGGGAAATTTCGGGGTGTTTATACTAGATAAGTAAAACAAACAAAACATGGATTATCCAATTATTGTTTATTCAGGAGCAGAATAAATCCAGTTCCTAAATATTGCGCTACCTGCCTTCCCCTCGCATTTATTATCTACCAAAGCTAGCGTGTTTACAAGCAAACAGAATAGCAAGGAAGATAATCAATAACATATTAAGAAATGCATTTTCAGTAAGCTGGGGGAAATAAGTCTGCATTTGGTAAATACATTCGTGAGTAACGATCGAATTCTCACTTGCAGATTTAAACTAAAGAAAAATGAACAGAGGCAAACTCGTAGATTGTCTAAGGTCTGGAAGCAAGGGATAAAGAATGGTTTTATTCCACTAAATTCCAAATATCCTACTAAGAGTAAAAAGTAAATTTGCAGTAGAATTTATATTAAATGCAACTTTATGTCATCTAAAATTATTTGGCTAGATTAAAAATACACTTTAATATCTTACCAAATACATACACAAGAGTAAATTCGTGTCAGTAAAAGTGACTGTTCTCCAATTTTATCCTTACCTCTCAACACGGGGGGAAAAATAGATGCAAGAGAAAAGAAATAATTTCTGAACAAAGTACCCTTTAAGGAAAGGTTTTTTGTTTGTTTTGTTTTGTTGCAGTACTGGGAGTTGAACCCAGGGCCTCACGCTTGCATGCCTTGCAAGTGCTGGGCCACTGAGCTGCACCCCCAGCCCATTTTTTTACTTTTTGAGACAGGGTCTCACTAAGTTAAACAGACTGCCTCTGGTCTCGAACTTGTGATCCTCCTGCCTCTGCCTCCTGAGCCACTGTGATGACAGGCATGCGCCACTGCGCCCAGCTAAAGACTACTTTCCCTGAGATGATGTTTTATTGTTGTTGTTGTTGTTGTTAGGTGCCATGGAGTCAGCTCTGCTTTATAGCGACCCTCATAGGGTTTTCAATGGCTGACTGTTTCAGAATTGCCTTGGGAGTGAATTGCCATGTCCTTCTCCCATTTTTGCTGTGCTGGGAATCGAACTCGGGACCTCAGAGACTGCAGAGCAGCGCTCTACCAACTGAGCTAAATCCCAGCCCCCCAAGCATCTTTAATAGTAATTCTTGCCTGGCCCAATGATACATTTGCCTTTTGGATGCTTATTTCTGAATTTGATCACTTTTTGAGGGTCTGCTGTGTACCAAGCCTGCTTTCATCCTCAGAATACCAATGTTCTAACGGAGAAGAGAGATGGATTCGTACTCTTATCTAGATGGCATAGTATATTAAGAGAGCACAGGGAGGATTTCTTAGGGCGTCAGGGTCAAGCATAACTGTAGAGCTGTCTGGCCTGAGGAAATGGAAATCAGGCGAAGAAAGAGTCACAGAACCTCACAGGGCTGTCCTGTGATAAGCACGGAAGTGACTTTTTAAAAATAATTTCAAGCGGGGGTGGCGGCACATGCCTGTCATCCCAGCACTTGGGAGGCTGAGGCAGGAGGATGGTGAGGTTGAGGCCCACCTGGGCCATGTGGTGAAACCCTGTCTCAGAATATGTTGTTGTTGGGTGCCATTGTGTTGAGCCTGATTCATAGCGACCCTCATAGGGTTTTCAATGGCTGATTGTTTTCAGGATTGCTTCAGGAGTGGATTACCATGTCCTCCCAATCTCAAAATATGTTCCTGTGGTGGTTGTTAGGTGCTGTCGAGTTGGTATCTGACTCACAGCGACCCTCTGTACAACAGGGGAAACACTATTGTCAGTGCTTCTCTGCTGTTCATAGGGTTTTCGATGGCTGATTGTTCTTTGGGAGTGGGTTGCCAGTTCCTTCTCCCACTCAAAATACAGATAAAAATTAAAAAATTAAAATGAGGCTAACATGAGACCTAGAACTTTCTTAAAACTTCCTCTGTTTTATGAAAGCCCTGTTAACACATGTTCTTGTAAAATCACGTGGCCTTTCACCCTAGGTCATTATCTCCGTGCCTCAGGTGGGCAGGCTGGCCGTGGAGAGGTGTCCACTCATCCAACAGACACTATATTGGTTTCTGGCTGGCTACCGAGGGGGGCAGCAGAGACTAGAGCCGGCTGTTCCCCATTTGAGCAAGGGAACTCAACAGAGCCATTCTGATTTCAGGGCTCACAATGCAGAGCCGCCCAGGGACACTTGATTCTCTTTGCATTAAAAAAAAGACGAAAAAAAAAAAGAAAAGAAAAGACACGTTCGTGCTGGTGACTCAATACGAAGCCGGGTGTGATGTGTTGTACGGCTTCCTATAAAAGCAACAGCAGAAGGGACTAATGCCCCGCTAGGCTGGGTGTTAGTTTTGCAGAGTGACTCATCCCCTTTCCTTTCCACCCTGCATCTCTAACGAAGGGTCTTGAGGCTCTGCGGGACATATGGTAAATAAAAATCGTATTTGTTTTTATTGAAGTAAGATGACTTCTTTGTAGGAATAAAGCTTGCTTGGACTCCAGTGGCATCGAGGCAGTTACTGAGAGGTGCCACTTCGACTGGAGCCCGCGCGCCTGAGCGTGTCATTGTGGCTCGACGCTGACCTTTTCTCTCTCCTCTTGCTTAGGTGTGTGATAGAGAAGACGGCGCCTGGGCAGACTGTGTTCAAACTCACAGTATCGGAGCGAGAGACCGCGTTTTATTACCGCACCGTAAATGGTTTGCAGCCTCCAATAAAAGTAATGGCACAGGAGAGAATGCTTGGGAAGAAATGGATTCATCTTGCTGTGCAGGTGAGCGAAATAAAAAATGTTTAACATTTGGTTAAACACGGGGACCTGGCTTCCTCTCTCTCCAGTCAGTGGCGGGGACCCACAAAAGCCACAAAAGCCACAAAAATCCACAAAAGAAGAGCAGTGTCTTCTAGATTACAGGCATGTGTCAATGACAACTACAAAAGACAACTATTTCATGACCTAATGACGTAGCCCCCAATGTACTGGCAGATTCCCCATCCAAAATTGCTACAAAGACTCCCCCCAGGATGTTAAGGCCAACGCAATTTGTGGTACTAATATGTTCAGGAGATTTGGGGTTCATTTGGCAAGTATCTTCTATTTGGTTTAAAAATACCCACGTCAGAACTGCTCTGGTGTGTGGGGTGTGATTTTCCTACCCATGGTGGTGTTAAAACCCTTGGCTGCTTTTTACCACTGTCTCCCTGAGCTGGCATCTGATGATGGGAATAAAATTTGGCCGTTGCATGACGCCGGTGACCTTAGAACTAAGGAACTCTGTGCTGGGGGCGCTCGGGAGGTGTCACGCTGTAGCTTTAGCTGTCAGCACAGCGTGGGGGAGGCCTGGGGACAGGGGGAGGCGGACAGCTGCCCAGTGTCTGCTGTTGGCGCTTCCTGGACGGGAGGAGCAGGCGACCCTTCAGGTCAGGACTGGCCTGGCTCAGTGACCCCCCAAACCTGCCTCCTCTGCCCACCTGCTTCCCCCCCTTGCCTGTTTCCTGCCTGCCATCTTTCCTTCCCCTGCTCCCTCCCTCCTTCCTTCCTTCCTTCCTTCTTCCTCTCCCTGTCCCTCCTTCTTTCCTTCCTTTCTTCCATCCATCTGTCCTTTCTCCCTTCCTTCCTCCCTCCCTTCCTTCCTTCCTTGCTTCTTCCTCTCTCTCTCCCTCCCTCAGTGTCTATCTGCTTTCTTCCTTCCTTCCTTCCTTCCTTCTTCCTCTCCCTGTCCCTCCTTCTTTCCTTCCTTTCTTCCATCCATCTGTCTTTCCTCCCTTCCTTCCTCCCTTCCTTCCTCCCTCCCTTCCTTCCTTCCTTCCTTGCTTCTTCCTCTCTCTCCCTCCCTCAGTGCCTATCTGCTTTCTTCCTTCCTTCCTTCCTTCTTCCTCTCCCTCCTTCTTTCCTTCCTTCTTTCCTTCCTTCCATCTGTCCTTCCTCTCCTCCCTCCCTCCTTGCCTGCTTCCTTTCTGTCTGCCTGTCTTCATTCCTTCCATCCTTCCTTCTTCCCCTTCCTTCCTTCTTTCCTTTCTTCCTTCCTCCCTTCCTTTCTTCCTTCCTCCCTCCCTCCCTCCCTTCCTTTTCTCTGTTACTTGGAGGTCGAACCCAGAGCCTTGCACTGACTTTGCAAGTGCTCCCTCACTGCCCTGTATCCTCAGCCCATTTTTCACTCTTCCCTTGGCCGCAGGCCTTGCTGAGCAGGGCATGGATGACGGGTGGGCGCCTCCATGCCCAGCATCGCCCCCGTCCTTCAAGCCCCAGGTCCTGGGCACCGCCGTCCCCGTGTGTGCTAACGGGCGCCCGTCCGTGGTGGCTGCACTTGCATTACCAGGCATTTGTATGGTTGTTCATTTTAGAAAATTTACCTTTGCTTTCTCACCTATGGATTGATTTCCCCTGAGTCTAGTGGTGCGCGGGCTTCCTCAGAGGGCCTTGAGAGCGGGTGTTTGGTGTTAAACTGTGACGTCAACACAGATAACAACCTTGCCGTTCTCAGTGCTTGGTACAGATCTTTGTTGTGCCTCATTTTGACAGGGCCATTCTGCTGTGTGTGGGTGTGGTGGCGCATTTAAATCTTTAGGAAGAAATAGGGTAAGGTATCTGTGATGGGGGCTGGGATTAACTCAGTTGGTAGAGAGCTGCTCTGCAGTCTGAGGTCCGGAGTTCGATTCCCAGCACTGCAAAAATGGAAGAAGACCTGGCAATCCACTCCCAAGGCAAACCCCAAACAGTCAGCCATTGAAAACCCTATGAGGGTCACTATGAGCCGGACACAGCTCGACGGCACCTAACAACAACATCATCATCTGTGATGGACTTCCAAAAGGGATTGGCAAAGTCTTGGTGTTCAGCCATCATGAATACTGTAGCCTCCGGCCTCCTCAGAGTTTTTAGTTAGGGTGTAAGCTTAGCAAGTGCAGGGAGAAGCATGGAGCCCAGTTGGCAGAGCACTGTTCCACACTCTCTGAGGACCCGGGGTCCATTCCTAGCATCTCAGAAACAGAAGGTGGCCATCCACTGCCAAAGCAATGGCAAAACAATCAGCCATTAAAAACCCTGTGAGGGTCCCTATGAGTCGGACACACCTTGAGGGCAGCTAACAACAACAGCAAGGTTGAATGGTCATACAGATGGTGGGTCACACCTGACCTCAGGCCCTATTGTACCTCCTGATTGTTCCAGGCCATCCGTCCCCATTTTCCAGTCAGTCAGTAGTGAACAGAGAGGAACGAGATTGTTCTATATATGAAATTTGCCCATTCCACCCACTGACCAGTGCAACAGAATCAGGCTCTGCTGTTAAAAAAAAGAAGTGGAAATAGAAACTGCCTAATAAGAGGCATTCTGCAGAAGATGCCAGAAAGATAGGTTGTTGCATATTTTTGTATCAACAATGATTAGAGAAATCTTTTCACGCGCCTTTATGTTGCTGTATCTGTGAAGCTGTGCCGGGTTTTGGCAGGCCGTAGTGCATTAAAAGCTTTACAAAGAAAGCTTAAAATCTAAACGCAAAGAGGTAACCAAGGCAGAATTACCCTCCTGGGAGTAAAATGCTCTTAGAGTGCCTGCTGCAATCAGTATTATCATTTCAAAACATGTCATGTCGGAGTCATTTCCTAGTTGAGGCAAAATTTCTTTGTAAATCTTTATGTTCCTCTTCTTTCAAGAAAAGGTTGAAGTGCTTAGGATTTAATGAGACTCCTTTATTTTATAACTGTTTGACAATTAAGAGAAATCTTACCCTTTTCAGCTTGTACACTTTTAGGTTTGGGGTTTTTTTTTTTTTTTTATCCTTATTTTTTCTTTTTCTTTTTCTTTTTTTCTTTTTATTTTTGTGGCAGAGTTTCACTGTGCAGCGAAGGCTGGCCTCAAACTTTCGATCCTCCTGCTTCAGCCTCCCAAGTGCTGGGATTCCAGGCATGTGCCACCATGCCTGGCTGCTTGGCTATTTAAATTTTAACATTTCAATTAACGTACATCAATTGTACAAAACAGTGTTTCTTGTGGTGACACTTCTATACGTGCATGCAGTGTCCTGGGATCATATTCACGCTCCTCCTCTGACCCCCCTCTCCTCTGTCTCCTTCCTCTTCTCCAATACTCCCTGTTCTATTTTCATTTCCTTATTTTTTTTCTAGATCCCACCTATGACAAAAAATATGTGATACTTATCTAAGTCTGGCTTATTTGACTACATATGATGTTCTTTAGTTCAATCCCAACTGATTTCCTTTAAATGATATGATTTCATTATTCATGCCCCAATAATATTCCTCTTTGTGTGTGTGTGTGTGTGTGTTTGTATCATTATCCATTGTTACTAGAGATTCACGGAGAGGATGGGTTGACTGCTCTGGAGCACAAGTCTGGGAATTAAGCGACAGAACCCTGATTCTTATAACCCGCATATAAATGAATTTATACCCGATGCAAAAGACACAGTAGAGAGCGTAGATAAGGTTGATGAAAAGATCGAAGCAGAAGACAGAGGCCCTGGAGCAGCGTAGGTGCGCCTGGAAAGGAACTTGAAATAAACTGGGTTCCCTGGCAGTGTCTGTGCCAGGGCATCTCCATTGCCCAGGGAACACCAAAGTCAGAAGAAAGCCAGGCAGGCGCCTAGAGGAGGAGCTCAGATAGGGAAGACGGCCGGCCGGAGAGCAGGGAGAGCGGGCACGGAACTGCGAGAGAAAGAAGAGAGGGGCCGAGGGTAAGAAGTAGAAAGATAAAAACGGAAAGAGGGGGAGAGTGGGCATAGGCTCCCCGCTCATTTTGTTCCAACGAGGGCACGCGCAGTGTGACATGGGCCCTGGGCACCCAGTGTGCAGTGGGCCTGGGGTCTTTGATGAATGGATCAACGGCTTGGGTTAGAGTGTGGATCTCGGTAGAGGACGTCCTTCCAGTGTCCACAGAGGTGCACGTGGCTTCGTTCATCCTGACTGAGCAGCAGGAGTCAATTTCCATCTTATTTTTATTTTTCTCCATACTGCCTGCTGATGCCTAAGATACTGTGCCCATCACATGCTTACATTTTTTTGGATGGGCATCTAGGCTGAGTCCACCTATGGTCGTCGTGAATAGCACTGTGATAAGCACAGACAGGGCTGGGATTTAGCTCAGTTGGTAGAGCGCTGCGCTGCAGTCTCTGAGGTCCCGAGTTCAATTCCCACGACCACAAAAATGGGAGACGGACCTGGCAATCCACTCCCTAAGGCAATCCCGAAACAGTCTGCCATTGAAAACCCTATGAAGGTCGCTATGAGTTGGATACCAACTCGATGGCACCCAACAACAACAAACACAGACAGTCACCTATCTTTTTCTTTTTCTTCTTCTTCTTCTTTTTTTTTTTATTTTTATTTTTTAGGTACTGGGGGTTGAACCCAGGGCCTCGAGCCTGCATGTTCTGCAAGTGCTGGACCACTGAGCTGGGCCCTCAGCCCATTTTTTTTTTCTTTTTCTGAGACAGGGTCTCTCTAAGTTACGCAGACTGCCTCTGGTCTCGAACTTGCGCTCCTCCTGCCTCTGCCTCCCAAGCCGCTGAGATGACAGGCGTGCACCACCGCACCTGGCTTCATGCACCTATTTTTAGTGTGTGCTGATCTGAATCCTTCAGAGACACATGCAGGAGTGGGGCAGCTGGGTCACACGCTAGCTTTCTTTTTAGTTTTTTCAGGAAGCCTCATACTGATCCCACAGTGAGTGCACTAACGTAGATACTCACCAAGGGTGGATACAGCTCCTTCCCCCATCCTCGCCAGCATTTGCTGTTTTCTGTATTCTTGATGATAGACAGTCTAACAGGATGGAATCTCTTTGCAGTTTTCATTTACGTATCTCTGATGGCTAAAGATGTTGAACCTTTTCTTACATGTCTGTGTTGTCCTTTGGACTTTACCTTGTGCAGAGGGTCTGTCCAATTTGCCCATTTATCAGCAGGATCATTTAATCCTTGAGTGTTGAATTTTTTGAGCTGTGTCTTCATTCTTTTAATTATTTTCTTACCTGCGCAGAACCTTTTTGTTTTGATGGAGTTCCATTTGTCAATGCGCACCCTTATTTCTTGAGCGCTTGGTGTCCTACTGAGAAAGTCATTGCCTTCGCCCACATTGTGAACTGAGTTGTTTCAAAGATTCACATCTTACAGTAAGGATTTTGATCTATTTTGAGTTGTTTTATATAGGGTAAAATTCTGGGATCCAATATCATTCTTCTACACATGGATATCCAGTTTTACTAGTTCCATTTGTTAAAGCAGCTGTCTTTTTCTTTGCAGTGTATGTTTCTGGTACTTTTGTGAGGCAACAAATGGTTGCAGTTTCTTGTGTTAACTTCTGGGTCCTCTCTTCTGTTCTGCTGGTCTGAGTACCTGTTTTCGTGCCAGTAGCCGACTGTATTTGTTACTACGGATCCGTGTTATGATTTGAAATAAGGTATTGTGATACTTCCAGCATTGCTCTTTTTGTTCAGGATTGCTTTGGTTATTGGGAGTCTCGTGCTTCTGTATGAATTTTAGGATTGCTTGTTTGATTTCTGTGGAATTTTGATGGAGATTTCACTGAATCTGTGGATCTCATTTGGTTACATGGCTGTTTTAACAATATTAATTCTGATCTGTGAACATCACAGGTCTCTCTGTCTTCTAGTGTCTTCAGTTTCCTCATTCAGCATTTTACAGTATTCATTGCACAGAACTTTCACCTCTTTACTTAGGTTCACTCCTAAGTATTTTGTACTTTTATAGGCTGTTGTGAATGACACTGTTTCCTTGATTTCTTTTATAGTGGGTTCATTATTGTTGCATAAAAAGCTAGGGAATTGTGTATGCTGATTTAATATCCTATGACTTTGCCAACCTTGTTTATCAGGCACAAAAGTCTTTGGGTGGAATCTTTAGGGTCTCCTAAGTATAGGATCATATCATCTGCAAATAGGGATAATTTCACTTTTTTTCTTCTCTGTTTTGTATTCCTTTCTTTTCTTGTCTTTTTCTGCTGCCTAAAATTTCAAACACTATGTTGAATAAGGTTGGTGTGAGTGGAGGTTCTTGTTGTGTGACTAATTTTAGAGAAAATGCTTTGAATTTTTCACATTCAGTATGTTTGGAAGAAGGACCTGGCAGCCCTCTCTCAAAACAATCAGCCATTGAAAAACCCTATCAATAGCAGACAAGCACTGACATTGTGTTGGGTGTGGCACAGTGTCAGGGAGTGTTTTGCTCTGTTGTACACAGGGTTGCTATGAGTTGGACCTGATTCGACGGCACCCAACAACAACCACAAAAGTGTTTTATGAAATTGACTGTACCAGTATTTGGAGGATAAGTACTTACGGTCTTTATATCCTTCTGATATATTGTTCCATTTATCTCTCGGTAGTGACTTTGTCTCTTGTGAATAATTTTGTCTTGAAATCTTCAGTGTTGGGTGTGAACACGGCCCCTCCTGGTGGCTTCCAGGTACCATTTGCTAGGAATGTTATTTTCTATGCCTCATTTTCAGTCTGTGTTTGCCTTTTTCTGGTAAGGTGTGTTTCTTGCAGGCAGCTAACATCTTATTTTTTAATCCAGTCTATGTCTTTTCACTGAAGAATTAAGATCATTGTCATTCAGGGTTATACATAAAATGCACGTCCTAACTCTTGTCTTTTTTTTTTTCTAGTGATTGATTTTTTTCTAGTGATTTCTAGTGATTCCTTTGGTTCACCCACTGTTCAATGGGATTTCATGTTTCCAATGCGGCTCCGATTCTCTTTAACCTCTGCTTCTGTGTCCAGGATTTCTTCAAGTATCTGCCGCAGTGCTGATTTTCTGGTCATGAATTCCTTCAGTTTATGCCTCCCTTGAAAGATCCTTTATTTGAAAGTGTAACGTTGCTGGATATAGTCATCTAGGTTGGCGGTGACTTCCTTTCAAGTCTTGATACACATCATTCCATTCTCCTCGTGGCTATGGTTTTCCGTGGCCCATGTCCTACAAGTGATGGTGCTCTGTGTTCAGTCTCCTGACTCTTTTTTTTTGCATGTCCAAAATTTTATATATTTTGTTATCATTCTCAATTTCCATTTTGATTTCTTTTCCAACCCATACATGATATAGAATTTTTTATTGGAAATTTTTTATTAGAAATTTTTAATGTACATCATAATGCAATTCATTTTGACACGCTTTTCATTGTGACAATTTTCATATATGCAATTTGATAAACATTATTCATATAGGTTACCCCTTACCCTCCCCTATGTTTTCCCCCCTTCCCCCCTTCCCATCTAAGTTTCCCATCCAAGTCTTCTCTATCTTTTACTATGTAGCATTTTTCTATATGTCCTTGGGTTCCATTTCTGTTTAAGATAGAAACTTTTCCTGTAGTGGTCTTTGTTTCCATCTTGTTAGAACAATTACATGCGATTTCTAGTCTATTTATATTGACCTCATTCTTATCTTCCCTCCCCCCCTTTTAGTGTTATCTGAACTTTGAGTAGGATTTTTCCTTCTTGTAATTGAGTCAGCTCTCTCATATGAGTGAGAACATGTGTTGTTTCTTTTTCTGAACTTGTGTTCGTTCACTTAGAATAATTTTCTCTAATTCCATCCATTTTGCTGCGAATGACCCTATTTCATTTTTCTTGATTGCTGAATAGTATTCCATTGTGTATATATACCATAGTTTTTTTATCCATTCTTCTGTTGAAGGGCACTTTGGTTGATTCCATATCTTTGCTATTGTGAAAAGCGCTGCATTGAACATGGA